>JACEFZ010028128.1:20000-265000 GCA_014155875.1 Cepaea nemoralis
TGATGCTTAGCAATTTGTGGATGCCATTATCTTGGTTTCTTATTTGGACTTTTAATAAAAAAAATATTTTTGTAATCTGTTGGTTAGAATTGTCTATATGATCTAATTGTATTTTAAATATATGTGCTTAACATCACACCAGTTAACGTAGGAAATTCTAGTATGTGTGGACTTTAGCTTGAGTCTGATGTGTGAAGTCAGTGCTCAAGGCTCCACATTGTGAAGTTTCATTCACACGGGCCTCACGGCCGTTGCTTACGTTCCAGGCTAACCTGCAACGGTTCTCATGTTGTCTTAAACTGACACCCAAAATTTACCTGTAGATACCCTGGATCTACCTCATGACATCTGTACAGCAGAAGCGGAAATAAAGATGTCAGGATAATATACTATTGCAGAGCGGCAGTCAAGGGGCATATTGTAAATGAACTGTACATCGTGGTGACTGAAAGTTTAGTGTATATAAAGGAACGATAATCTACAACAAATGAGCCTCTTATAGAAGAGTACAATGCTCTTGCTGTAGCAGTTGTGGAGATAAGAACCGAGTGTGATCTAGCCCTCTGTGTGCTCATGTATGTTAGAGCACACATATATCATTTACGAGCCGGTCACCATTAAATAATCTACACAGGTTTCAGTAGGCAATAGAATTAGTGTAAATGGTGGCACTTAGTGCACCAGTATTTGTGACATGCACCTGCAAATGTTATCATTGGCTAGAAAACGTCAGTATCCTATAACATTCATGCAGTGGTTTCATTTGTTTGACACAAGGGAGACTAGCAGATGCTTACAAAAATTAGTCATAGAAATGTTTGTATGAAAGTAAACTTGTTAGTCCTTATAGCATCACACACACACCGCAATATTTCAACTTACGCATGCATTTTTGCGCGTGTAGTTATGTATGTTCGGAGGTGTGGTAGCATCCGGATATTAAACTTGTTTTACTTTGAATTTTTAAATCCTAAGAACAACACAGATGTTCCTATTTACAGCTTGACTAGTTCCTGTATTCTTACGTGCATTGACATTAAACCTTGAGATTTCTGTGGAAAAAAACAAAACAAAAAAACTGATGTTAGTTAGCGTTTGGGTGTTGATAATTTCTCTCTTACGTGCTTTTACCGTCGTTTCACGAGTGCTCACTATTTTATTTTTTACAACGTATATGTGCGGTGTGTGTGATTTATTTCACCTGGACGTGACCTGTGTTACCTGAGAACATGGACCAACCAGTCTATAACTTTACATCCAGCGCAGTACACGGTAAGCTACAGGTACCCTCGTGCTGTCTGTAACAGGGCCGGGAGCGGCAGTAAAATGCACCCCGACTCTAATCGCCAGCTCTTTGTTGGGCCCAGCTGGTGTTCCCGCGGGGGGCATAACGGACATTTACCGCTTCGTAATACCTACACGCTGGTTGTGAACCTAACACAGGTAGCATACAACCAAAAATATCAAGAACTACATGGATTGAAACTGAAGGTCGCGAGCTGCGATCTTGAAATAGAGATCCAGCACGTGGAAAAAGAAAAAGAGCGAGTGACCATCCACTGGTTGCCGAATACCATGAGCCGCAAGGCAGTCAAAGAATTGGTCGGAATGGCAACAGGCGACAAAGACGCCAGTGTATTCAGACTGAAATATGGTACGGGGAAGTGGGGTGCTTTGTGCAACCCAACTCAAGAAGTGCCGCATTATACTAGGTTAAATATCCCTGGAGTAACAGGTAACAACCACGATGCCAGGGCGCAGAACAACGTGCACCAAACTGTGGTCTGGACGACCACTGGGCCTACAGGTGCCCGAGCCGAAGACCGCGGCCAAAGGTTGATGAAAACACGGTGGAAAACTTTCCACCGCTAGTAGAAGCAAAGAGTCAGCAGCCACCGACACAATCACGAGAACAAGTGGAAACCACAGTGGAAACCACAGCACCGAAGACAGCACTAATGCCCACGCCAGTACCAACACCATTCGAGACTGAAATCACTAATACCTTGGCCACAAACGACATTACAACACAAAGAACAAATCAACAAAAGGAACAAGACAGCAAAACCCAACCCAAATCCAAATCACCTACCACCGCAAATACGCACCCATCCCCAACCCCGACCAAGGAAAACAATTCAGATGAACGGGAGCCCATTAAACATGACAAAGAGGTAGACAACGATGGTTTCATTAAAGTGATTCATAACAAGTAGCGCAATAGAATGCAGAAAAACGCAGAAAACAGCGATAGTGAAGACGACGATTCTCCAATTGCCACACCAAAAAATGTGAACAAACCGGACAGCCCCACAATAAGGACAAATGATCAACGACAGAACACAGAGAAAGAGGACAACATATCTTTAAGACTTTTATTTATCGCCACTGACACTGAAGAAGAAGAGAACTCGGGAATGTCCGAAACGCACTGAACAGCTATATGCAGCATATTTCTTTACTTCCTTTAGTAATGTCAATTGTCAAGTTGCACGCAATATAATTTTCTTTTAAAAAAAAATATATATATACTTGTGATGGGTGACGACATAAAATAATATGTTTAAATATATCTGGTATACGCACAAAACAACAACACATTTGCACACTCATACACAAATACAAACCAGATTTCATCCTGCTACAAGAGACAAATATTCATTCAGATATACATGGCGCACAAATTACAACACAATTAGGACTAAGACATACACACTTCAGTTTGGCAGTCCAAAACATAGGTTCTGGGACAGCCATACTACAAACATCACATAGGTGGAATATTTTAAAAACAAATCGGGATAGCCAGAGTAGAATCAGCACAACACAGATAAGTAACACCTCACACACATATACCATTGTCAACATACATGCACCACCAAATTACAACTTGTTTAATTCTGTCGTAGAAACTTTGTAGACTGTTGATTTGATTCTCTTGTGGAAGTCTTCTAAAAGTGAATATACTTTGTGCAGGTTCGATTAGTTTTATCGTAAATATGAAGAAATGTGTTTATAATTATTCACTGAGCAGATTTTCTTGAACATCAGGATTGCTCAGCAATAGTAAACTGGACTCTGGAAACAACATTAAGCCAACAGGACGATGGATCAAACCCTGACTATGACTTTATATAGGAAAAGAAAATGAAAATGCAGAATGTAATAATGAAATAATAATGTAAAATAAAATAATAATGAAAAATCTAAAATGTGGGTGAATGTTGCGGGAGAAAATATTTGGAGTACGTTCAGGAGAAATAAAAATACGAGCGAAATTTAAGGAGAAATTTGCGGTTAAAAGAAAGCAAAAATAGTTATATAAAGAAAATAAAGTCGGTGCGCGGATGCCGGTGGGCGCGCGCGCGCGTGTGGATAAGGATGTCGGTGTGCGCGCGTGTGGATAAGGATGTCGGTGTGTGCGCGCGTGGATAAGGATGTCGGTGTGCGCGCGCGTGGATAAGGATGTCGGTGTGCGCGCGCGTGGATAAGGATGTCGGTGTGCGCGCGCGTGGATAAGGATGTCGGTGTGCGCGGATGCGGATGTCGGTGTGCGCGGATGTCGGTGTGTGTGTGTGTCCGTAAAAGAAAGGGGGCATAATATTTACTTAACTGTTAATAAGGGATAAGACTCCTCAGAATTTTTTTTCGGAAAATCTGATTTGATTTTACGCTGTTGAATAACTTTTCTGGAATCTAATACTCGAAGGCTATCATGACAGTTCTAATATAAAGATTACAAGTAGGTGATGGTTTTGTTTCATTATTACTTATAGTTTAGATTCAGTAAAATGCAATATAATAACAGTATAAAACACCTGCAAGACCTTGAGGGATATTTGCCATTTGGCAGTTTGATTTGTTACTCTCGTTTCTCTTCACAACGTATAAATCTGAAGGCTTTCTTTAGAAATCTTTAGAAACGAACAATACAAATGCAACAACTACCTTTCTGCATTGTAAACTAGCATACCCCTTGACAACCACCCCCCCCCCCCCCTCACCCCTTTCCCCCCACCTTTTCGACACTGTTGGTTTTGATGCTACTGCCGCCTTCACCAGTTGGTTCCAACAGGTTTTTACTGCCATTTCCCTCATTACCAAGTGGTGATGATGGTATTGGTGGGGTTGAACCTGACGGGTGAGAGGGTGGCAGAGGGGAAATAAATGGTATACTATCGTCTTGTTGTTGTTTGTACTCGTTTTTCGTTACCCCTCATTGCAAATGTAAAAATGTTGAAATAAATGTTGTAAAAATTTGCGCATATGTCACCTACACTTCCATATGCAACGCTCTGTAACAACACGAACAATACAAATGCAAATGTTTCTTAACACTCAATAAAAGTTTTAAAAAAAATAAATACATTGCTAAGATTAAAAAATACATTGCTAAGACAGGGGGAACAAGCACGGTAATAAATAAAATTTGGGTTACCCCCCCCCCCCCCCCCTATTTGACATGTAAATATGCAAATGAATTAATTGTTGTAATATTACACATATGTCACCTACACGCCCAGACGCAACGATCCGTAAATACACGCACACAAATACTGAACACACAGTACGCATGTATCAACACGAACAATACAAATGCAACAACTACCTTTCTGCATTGTAAACTAGTATACCCCTTGACAACCACCCCCTCCCCCTTTTCCCCCACCTTTTCGACACTGTTTGGTTTTGATGCTACTGCCGCCTTCACCAGTTGGTTCCAACAGGTTTTTACTGCCATTTTCCCTCATTACCAAGTGGTGATGATGGTATTGGTGGGGTTGAAGCTGACGGGTGAGAGGGTGGCAGAGGGAAAAAAATGGTATACTATCGTCTTGTTGTTGTTTGTACTCGTTTTTCGTTACCCCCCATTTCAAATGTAAAAATGTTGAAACAAATGTTGTAAAAATTTGCGCATATGTCACCTACACTTCCACATGCAACGCTCTGTAACAACACGAACAATACAAATGCAAATGTTTCTTAACACTCAATAAAAGTTTTTTAAAAAAATACATTGCTGAGATTAAAAAATACATTGCTAAGATGTGATGACAATTGTAACCATACAATTTTTGGCTGGCACAGAAAAAAAAAAAAAAAAATACATTGCTAAGATGAAAAAAAAAAAAAAAAAAAACACTTTACTTGGTCTGACGACCGGGATCCTACTGTACTACTTTGGTAAAAAGTTTTTTTTGGGTTCCTATGGATAGTGTTTTCCTGATCAGGCCAGGCGGCGTCAACACCACGTGTAGAATTTGGATTAAAGATTTTCTCTTTTACGGATTATGTAACCATATCAGTGATATTAAATTTGTGGAAGTGAATTCGATATTGTATCACCACGTGTAGATCTGGATTAAAATTTCCTCTGTCACGGATTATTCAAATATATCAATGATTTCAATTTTAAAAAAAAAAAAAAAAAAAAAAAAAAAAAAAAAATTTCTTTAGAAATCCTACAACACCCAGAAAAACACCCTTTAGCACACTATTACATTGGAATTAGGCTATCGTCTTTAAAACCTATTAGGAATACATCCTCACATTATTTTGGCACTCTCCCAACGTTCTATAAAACATGTATTTCAGCCATTAAAGGACATGAAAAATTACTACACAAGAAAACACATACAATCTACAGGCATTTAGTTAAATTACAAGCAACTCCGGTACATCTGAGAATTAAAAGACGACATAGATATTTCATAAAAGATTATACCGAAATTTTCTCTAATATCCACAACAAGCAGATTACTCCAAAAGCAAGGGAAATTACATATAGGCTTGTTTACAGCATGACCCCAACAACAGAGAGAACAGCAAAATTAACTAAACAAATACTACAGTGTCAGCTTTGTAGACGGAACGTCCAAGAATCAGAAGAGCACATCTATTACGAATGCAACACAATCATGCCAACAAGAAATCTCCTACAAAACATCCTAAACACTCATTCGAAACAAAGAACAGATGTTTACAAAGCAATCATGATAAATTCCATTCCTTACTCCACACAAGACACCCACACAAAGCTACTTGTTCTATTGGCAGAGTACAGAAATCTTATATGGACATTAAGAAACAAAGCACTATACAATTACAGAACAATCAACAAAGAAATTGTCCAACAACTTTATCAACAAAAAGTCGCAAACATTCTAATCTTAGCCCCACAGGCGCAAATCTCGTAAAATATTTGACTGAAGACAGCAAATATTACAGAAGAAGCAAATAACTTGTTTTAAATAAAGGATACTACAACTGTAAATGTATTTATTGATGGTATTAATAATCTTACAATTATATTATTATTATTATTATTATTATTAGTATTATTATTATTATTATTACTATTATTATTATTACTGATACTATTATTATTAATTTTGCCATTATTATATTTGAATGTGCAACATGAAATATATTGTGGATGGGTGTCTGTGCCGTTGGCAGTAACATATGTATGCGTCTGTGTGGATGCAGGTGTGTGTGCGTGTGTTTTGCATGAATTTGCACGCACATGTGTACGAGTGTGTGTGTGCGCGCGCACGCGCGTGCGTGCGTGTAGCAGTCTTTAAACCAAGTCGGTATCTTAAGTATTAAAATGATGTTATACGGTAATGATATGTTCCAAAGAAAAATATGCACCACCATGTATAAACAAATTCGATGAGCCCTTTAAATACCCAGTAAGCTAAGGTGGCTTTTAGTGGCCAGGTTTTAAGTTCTTCCCATTGTATATAAAACCCAGACACTATCACAATTTTGGACCAATTATTTCCCTGAGGACAGACCATGGACCCTAATTGCTAGTAGTAAATCCCTGATTCTTGTCCCCCAAATAAAAGACATCATGGACTAGAGCGTCACCCTGAAATTTGTCATCAGGCAACAACACCAACGACCTTTGCCTCGGGAGCTTAGTGACCCTGAAATTACAAGGAAGCCACATTTTAATGGGAATGATAGTTTAAAGTTTATTGTCCAAGCGCGGGGCATTTAAATGTACTATGGTCTCCAGAAAGCGTGAGATTGTGTGTGTTTGTGTGTATGTGTGTGTGTGTGTGTGTGTGAGAGAGAGAGAGAGAGAGAGAGAGAGAGAGAGAGAGAGAGAGAGAGAGAGAGAGAGAGGAGAGAGAGAGAGAGAGAGATGAACAGGTGTTTCATGCATTCCGCTTGCGGAAGTGGAAGTGAAGCATATACAAGGAATGTGTATCTACATGCACTATGCCACAAATGTCATATTATCATAACTGTATATATGTATGTATATGTTTTATTCACAATGTCACACTTAACACTAACAAACGGCAACGCTCTGTAATATACACAAACAAAAGAAACACACACTACAACTTGTAAATACACATTGCTTTGTATGAAATAAAAGTTGGAAAAAAAAATTCTTTGCCACTGGTTGTCACTTTGTCACTTACATGAGCAATGAATCAAGGGGCGTTGAACTTCCGCCATGTTTATTATCGATTTCCTAGTGGTGTAAACTAGGATTGTTTTATTCTTGTTTAATCTTAATCATCCGTTGTTTGTTGGCCTTTATTTGTTTTAGGCTGTATATATATGTTTCTTAGGGGTGCGTTTAAAGTTTTATTTAAGTGCCAATCAGGTAGAAACCAGAGCACAACTTGTTTTATTTACACCGTCTGAAAAGCGGAAGCGAAGTTTTTTTGTGTGTTTTTAAGCCAAAATAGGGACTAAAGACGACGACTATTTGTTCAAGGTTGTGTTGATAGGAGATTCAGGCGTTGGCAAGAGTAACCTGCTCTCCAGATTCATCCGTAATGAGTTCAATTTAGAGAGCAAGAGCACAATAGGAGTGGAATTTGCTACAAAGAGTATACAGGTGGATGGTAAAACAATAAAGGCACAGATATGGGACACTGCTGGCCAGGAGAGGTATCGGGCCATCACAAGCGCGTACTACCGCGGAGCTGTGGGGGGCCCTGCTGGTGTACGACATTGCCAAGCATCTGACTTACGAAAATGTGGAGCGGTGGCTGAGGGAGCTGCGGGACCACGCAGAGCAGAATATTGTTATAATGCTGGTCGGCAACAAGAGCGACTTGAGACATCTGTCAGGGTCTTAAACTTGGCTCGTTAACCTAACACATGTGAGACAGTACAAGTACAACGTGATCTGACTTAAGACTCAACGACACAACGTTCAATGGATTTATTTACAGATCATATACAAATACGATGATCACTGCACGATATACTTGATACTTCAAGACACTTACATACACAATACAGCTCACAGTCTATCTCTCAAGATGTCCAGACACTCGACTTTCAGGCACAGAAACCACACAACGCCTTTCTCTCATCATGCGTCCAGTCGAGTCAACGTCCCAGAGCTGTCTGCCTATAGCTCGCAACTTGCCTCCCCACCTGAAGTGGCTTCACGAGGCATGCGTGCGTCTTGCGTCGTCCTTGCCTGACCGCTGGCCGTCTCGTCAGCCAGCAACCTCGCAGGCAGGTAACTACTACTCGCCTGGCGGCGTAACGAAGTTACGGCATCCCTGCTGGGGACTAAGTCGCCTGGCGGGCGCAACGATGTCACTGCATCACTGCACTACTCTAGACTCTGACACATCTGCCAGCTATGCCAACCGATGAAGCTAAGGCACTTGCTGAGAGAAACAATCCGTCTTTCATTGAAACCTCAGCTCTAGATTCTACAAATGTTGAATCTGCCTTTCATAACATTCTTACAGAAATCTACAAGATTGTGTCACAAAAACAGATCAGAGATTCCCCGGACGATGAAATATCACCAGGATCAAATGGCCAGTCCATCACAGTCGCTCCCACAGTCAACCCGGCCCAGGGCAGAAAGCAGTGTTGCTCCTAATACATTAGCATGCTTATGTTTACCTCACATGTCCCTAGGCTGTTCTGTTTGTGTTGTTGATTTTTGTTTATTGGGTCCCAGAATCACCAGGAATAGTTACTATCTTATACAAAATCTTGATGATGTCCGTCCGCTGTTGTAGTTCACCGACAGAAATTTTATAATTGAGGATATAGGTATCAAATGATGAATTTGCACTGAATAAACCTTTGCCTACTTAACATTGAAAAAAAAATTTCTTTGTCACTGGTTGTTTCAAACATTTATCCTGCCTGTACATCATTAGTGGTCATTAAAGGCATTGGTGGAGTGGAACCAATTGGTGCGAGTGTAGTGAGGGAAACAAAAATGTAAAAATGTCCCCTTTTCCTTGTATTCAGTATTTACCTTATTATCCTTAGTATCATTTATTTTATAAGTATTATTGATATCATCATTATTATTTTACAACTTCATCTCCCCTGGTGACCCCTTTTGCTTATGGTTTGTTGCCTTTGATACTACCCCCACTGGTTGGTTCAAACATTTGTCCTGTGTCAACAACTTAACTGACAGGCATCACCGGGTACTTCTCACACACCCATACAAGACAACTTGCAAGTCGTGTGGGAGGCAAAATGCATGGTCCATTTTATTGCCGTTGGCTCGCTTACAAGCGGTAAACAGTCGCTAATGCAATACCCAATATACAGCCACAGAATTATCTAACACAAACTGCTAACCCTATGCTAACTCTATCTATTAGTGAACACAAAACTCCTAACGCTATTCTAAACGACGTGAACGCCCCAAGTCCAGTCTCCCGTCTGCCTAACATCTCTCCCGTGGTTACACACCACGCGGGGTGACCTGCACCTTCGTGCGTGTTACCTCACATCGCACGCTGCTGGCAAACGTGGCCCGTTGAGTGTCTACTCAACTGTGCTATGGCTTCACGAGGTGTGGTGTTATCGTGATTAGAGTGCTAACTCTCTGACCACCGCCTGCGTGACTCCTGAGGGAGTGGCTACCCTTCCACTATTCCCTCATCTCCCCTGCTCTTGCCTCGGGCACCATATCTCCTCCTGGTCCCTCCAGGATTGACCGCTCTCCCTGGCGGAGGGGATGCGGTCGAGTCTTTGACACACACCCGCCCCTCTTGTGTTGCGTCATCAACTTTCACTTATTGGTTGTGACGCAAGGCGGTTTCTAAACAAAAAATTAGTGTCTCTAATTTTTGTCAAAGACTCTAGATAATCTGGCTCTGGGCTTTTCAATAGACTATTAACAACTATTGTCACAATGTAGTAAAGCCTCACTTGGCTACTGGCAATCGCCACAAACTTGCCTGGTTGGCGTGAGCCCCTTCTCACATGCTATATTATATTTATCAGAGGTATGTCTGAACCGGACCGTTGTCTTATAAGACCTGCCCTCACATAGTAAATTAACTTACTACCCATACAAAGTTGACTTTCTTAGGGTCAACACATGAATTGCTTCATGTCCCCCATATAATATTTAACAACCATTCTACAAGAGTGTGTGCGACAGGCTTTACCTCCTTCGCTTCCGCGCGTAAGACTTTATTTCACTGTTAATTTAGTTCTTCGTTGTCTATTATGTCCCCTGGCCCGAAGTTATCTGCCTTTGATCTACAAATAGTGTATGCATTTTATATGTTTGTTTTCCTGGTTGTTTGCGTGTTTGGATGCACTACATATACTAATCTAACTTCTACCCTATATTTCTAACTTATATGTGTATGTATGTCAGTTTTTTGAGTGTCATAATTTTATTCAATGTGGCCACAAACAGGTGTATAACACTAATTCGTGACTACATTCCATTGTTATGAAACCCAAAATACCGTAATCTAAGTTCTAAACTATATCATAGACAACCCATTCACACTAACACAATTTCACTAGCGAAAACCAACATTAACGCAAAGAAATATTAAAAGTCGTGGCAGGCAGCAGACGAATTTGCTGACTGCTTGCATTCTCTCCCGTCTATCTTTCATTCATTCTTACTTTCACACTTCTGTCATACTCCTTTCACCCTTACTTCTATCACACATCACTCATCCCTCCATACTTATTCTTCTGCTTATTTAAAAACCTTGGAGTGAGACTGTACACGTTTGGCTCAGTTTGAGATGATTGAGCCTCATGACTGTGCGCGAGTCGTTGCACGAGTCATATATGTACATTATATTTACATGGGCGAGACAGGGTTGATGGCTTGTCCCTTTGATCTCATCATCTTGTATGTTACACTACCATAAAGTATCATATTTTATATTCTAATAAACTATTCTCCTTTTATAATTAAGTATTTAATGTGTTACCTAAGTTCTATTATGTTAATTATGTGATCTGTTTATCCTACTCCTTATGTTTATCTAATCTAAGGGATGTAATGTAACTATTTAAATGTAATTAGTGTGATATGAGTTATGTACCTTAATTACCTGGATGATGTGAACATAAATTATGTACTTTTCTATTACTATACTATCTAATGTTTTTAGAGTGAAAATGAATCATATGATTAATGTTCTTAATCTAAATTATGTAAATGATGTATGTAAAATGATAATACTAATTACTGGTAATGTTTGATCGATGGTATGGTTCTCCTTAAGATGGAATAAACTACCCTAAACTAAAGCTAAATGACATGTAACAATCTAAATGGTACTATTTCTATTAAAATTTTTCTTTAGCTTGTAATTACCTATTTTTTTTACGTCTAACCTAATATTTTAAGCTAAATAGCTGGGTTGATTACTGTCCTAACTATACTATTTAAATAAATGAGAATTATTATATTACCTAATTCTATCTCTCATCTATCACTATGTTAAAATATTATCTTACATATCACATTAAGTTTATATACATGGTATTCAGTTCTCTCAGGTTAGTAGTTGCCTTCATGTTTGTATATTGGTATAGGCACAATCTAACTACATAATTTGCCTGGGTATCTGAAATACATTTTACGGTCATAATAATGTTCATCGGTAGTGCACGTGTAGAGATTCGCTGGTGTCGTAGCTTAGTCTTTATGTGTCTGAAATTAAGCACTGTTCTGACACTGTTTTCTACATTTCACACAAATGATACACCGGACTGGAGCTTAGTTGGAAATGAGCTGTCCTGATTCACACGGTAGTATCTAAGTTCTGTAGCACAGTTCTCCAGTTAATGTCTACGGACACATGATAGTTCGTTGTACTTGGTACACTCTTAAGCACACCATGGGTGTATATGTAACCTATTTTACATAGCATAATGTACTGTATTCATGTACTAACTATCACTCTACATTATTATGTGGGATTTCAGGTATTATTACCTCAGATGGTCTACTGAGGGTATCAGCCAGAATGTTGTCCTTACCCTTGATATGTTCTATACTAAACGTATAGTTCTGAAGTATCAGAGACCACCTGTATATCCGGTCGTTTCTATGCACCCCAGTTTGGATGACCGTAATGGGAGAATTATCTGTCTGGACAATGAAGTGTACACCCGCCAGAAATCGATGGAGCTTCCTCACTGAATAGATGACGCTGAGGGCTTCCAGTTCTGCTATCGAATATCTGGACTCGGCAGGTGTGATCTTACGGCTCACGTAGCAAATCGGATGGAAGATGCCCTCATAAAATTGGCCTAGGACTGCAGCGATGGAGATCCTGCTGGCATCTGTCCTAAGATAATAAACGAGCCCAGGATTAGGCAAGCGGAGGATGGGAACATTACTAAAAAGAATTTTCAATTTTGACAATGCAGAAATTAATAATGCATCTTTCACATCCAATTTTACTGATGCTTTTAATACATTAGAAAACACACTAGTTATTTCAGCTAGGTTTGGAATAAATTTACTATAGTAATTAACTAATCCCAGAAGACTTCTAACCTGCTTTTTCGTCGTAGGCATGGTTAGATTCATAATTTTTGTAATAATCCTATTGTCAGTCTTCAGTTGACCTTGAGAGATGACATGACCCAAAAATTCAATTTCTTTTAGGCCTAATTCAACTTTACTCGGTTTGACAGTGAGACCGAAGAGTCGCAACCTATCAAAGACATGTCTCAGTTTCAGTAAGTGTGTCGTCCAGTCTTCAGTATGGACACATATATCATCTATATAGGTCACAGTATTCGTCACTCCATGTAATAGATCTCTAGTTAAGCGCACGAAAGTGGCAGGAGCATTTCGAAGTCCGAAAGGAAGAAATCGCCACTCGTATAGTCCTAAAGGTGTTGAAAACGCAGTAAGATGCATAGATTGAGCCTGCATCGGGACCTGCCAGTATCCTTTAGTAAGATCTAGTTTTGAAAAGATTTTAGAAGTAGACATGTCCAAGATAAGATCTTCGCAGGAAGGAATAGGTTCTGCGTCGATCTTAGTGATGTTATTAAGTTTTCGATAGTCCACACAGAGTCGAATTGTGGAATCCTTCTTCTTAACTAGGACGATTGGAAATGAGTACTCAGATGTAGACTTTTGGATAATCCCGCTAGCCTCTAAATTGAGAATTTCCTTATTTAGATTTTCCCTATAGCTAAGTGGGATAGAGTACGGCCTGCATTTAATAGGCTTGAGGTCCGAAAGAAGAATGGAGTGTTCGATTCTGTCCGTTCTACCTGGGATGTCAGAGAATAGGTCTTTGTATTCAGTTACTAAATCAACTAATTGTCTTCGTTGAATGTCTGTTAGTCCCTGATCTATATGTATACTGTCTAATGTCGCCGTTTTGTCTACAATGGGAACGGGTAGTTCCATTCCGTCGTCGTCTACCTGATTTAGTACAGTGGTGGTGCTAAGTGTGTATTCTGTGCACTCACTAGATGTATTGCCATTGTCGGAACTGCCAGTCTCGCTAACTAGTGTAGTTGCGTTATGTATGTCTGTCGTCTGCTCACTTGGTGTTGTTGCAATATGTTCGTCTGTCACTACTTCTGTCTCTTGTCTTGAAAAGTACGGTTTCAACATGTTGACATGGAATATCTTTAAGTGTCCGTTTATCGATATTTCATAGTCAACATCTGAGATTTTGCGTACCACCTTGAATGGCCCTTGCCATGAGGTAAGTAATAAATTTCTTTTGTCTGGAAGAAGCAAGAGTATGTCTTGATCTGGTTCAAGCTCGATTGTTCTTGCACCTTTGTTGGCATATTGGCGGTAGATTTGACCCTTCCTCCCCAAAGCTGCCTTAGCTATCACACACGATTTCATGATTTTGTCTCGTGTTTCTGTCACCATTACATAAGGTGTTTTTGGGGTAGGAATTTCTATCGAATTAGTTAATATCTGATGGTAGATGGTTAGGGGTCCACGTGGGTTAGCCCCGTAAACTAATTCAAACGGTGAGAAACCCGTGCTTGAATGGGGAATCTCCCGATAGGCGAACAGCACTGTTGGTAACAGTGTATCCCAATTAGCTGGGTTTTCTGCTGTCACCTTAGCCAGCATGTGCTTTAGGTCACCGTTAATTTTTTCTACTATTCCGTTGCTGGCTGGGTGGTATGCTGTCGTAAAATGTTGCTTAATGCCTAGCATTTTTGTAAGGGCTTGCGTTGCAGCCGATATGAACTGAGTTCCACGATCGGATAAAATGGTCCGTGGGAATCCGAATCGTGAGAACAGATGTAGAAATACATTGGCAACGTCTTTGGAGGTGATGTATTTCAAAGCTACTGCCTCAACCCACCTTGAACAAAGGTCGACCATTGTCAATATGAAGCGATTTCCTTTGCTGGACACCTGGTTCAGGGGACCAACAATATCTACCGCCACACTTTCAAATGGCCTCGAAGCCAATGTAGAAGGTTGTACTTCAGCTGTAGGATGTTTACCCTTGCGTACTAATTGTTGACAGACATTACACGAACGACAAAATAATTTAATATCATTGCAAAAACCTGGCCAATAGAAATGAGCCTGAATTCTGGCCCTGGTTTTATCATATGCAAGATGACCAGCAAACGGTGACTCATGTGCAATCTTTAGCACAGTTAGACGGTGTTGTTCCGGTAACACCGTTTGCTGAATCTCATGGTTACCAGTAGTATAATATCTAGTTAAAATGCCATTATTCAGTCTAAAGAACCAAGATGCATTTTTGGTTATTTTGGCTTTATCTTTTAGCAATTTTAAGTATGGAGACACACTAGGGTCAGCTTTTTGCTGTTTTATAAATTCTTGTCTGCTGTTGTCATCAGTGCCAGCTGGAGAAAGCAACAGTAGTCTCTCATTTTGAAGTGTGTCTTGATGTTTCACACTGTCTGCTCTTGTTGTTGCATTAGCTGCATTTAATTTCTCCCATGCAACTATTTCTTCATTAGTACATTGTTTCAGTTGGGGTAAGCACCCCAAAATTAAGTCAGTACATGGGTTGTTTAGTATTGCACAAGTAAAGGTACCAGAGAGAAAAGGAGAATCAATATGGGCTTTTGCCAAAGGGTAAATTTCAATGTTACCCGAAAAGGTACGGCATTTGACAGTATCACCTGTGTAATCACCCGGATTAACCAGTTCTTTCCGAAGCCCAATAAGGGTGCTGCCGCTGTCCAGCAAACACTGGCATGGTACATCATTGACCATTGCATTGTGGAACACAAGATTGCCTCTGGAGGCTAGTGCTGCGTTTACCTTCTCAGATGAGAATGGTACTGTATGTCCACATTCTAGTTTTCCGTCTGTATGGAATTGGTGACATCGTTCACAGCTGTCAAAGCTTAACATATCGTACGCACCACAAACATTTTCTGCTTGATTATTAGGTAAGTCACTTTCATTCTCAGACTCATTCTCACTACCACCATCTGAAGAGGTGTCAATCAAAATGGCATTACTGGCTTTCATACGCTGCCGGCCAAGGCACTTATTACTATAATGGCCATAACTGGCACAAAAAAAAACATTTGATTGCACGTCTGTATGCAGATCTTTTACTTTGCTGTTTCTTGATCACATTTTCAAGATGCGCCGGATAATTTGGCGATTTGTCACACATAGCATAATTGTCATGTAAAAGGTGACAATGGATACATTTTTCCATTTTCCTATCTTTCTTATCGTATTTCTGGTAGGGTTTCCTATTACTTTGGTAGTTTTTAGTTTGGTCTTTGACAAAGGAAACTATTTCAGAGTCATTGGAGGTCTTAAACACATCTCTGTTAGAAGAAAAATATGCTGACCCTTTCTTTTCAAACTGCTCTATGTTTTCAATGTCTGACTGCTGCAAAAATTTGGCAAAAGGAGAAGGTATGGTGGATATAACCTTATCCATAGTAATTAAGTTGTTTAATCTATCAAAGTCTTTTCCTATGTTAGCTGCTTTAAGCCACCTGTTTAGTACACTCTGTACATTTGAAACATAATCAATAAAGGTTTCACTAGGTTTAGGTTTTAGATTTGAGAACTGAACTTGATACCCAGGGGCATCAAGTAAAAAGTGCTGCATAATCCTATCATGGATGTATTGATAGCTAGATCTGAGCTCTGTTGGTATAGTTTATATTACTTTAAGGGGCTCACCACTGAGATTTTTTGTATAAATTGGGGCCCACATCTCTAATGGAACTTGGTGGTATTTAAATTGATATTCTACATTCTCTGTCCATGCTGATATTGAGTCTTCTTTACAATATGGTTTGATAATATTTTTGTATTTATTGAACGTATTTTCCTCTTGTTGACTTCTTAGTTTAGTGGCAGAGATCTCTGAGTGTGACTCTACGTCCATGCTTTTCATTTTCAACTGTGTCTCTGATTCTACCTGAATCTGTTTTTCCTTTAGATCTAACTCCCTTTGTTTTAATTCTATTTCTTTCTGTTTTATCTCCTTCTCATGTTCTAACTGCTGTTGTTTAACTGTATTATCATGTTCTAGCTGTTGTTGTTTAACTGTCTTATCATGTTCTAGCTGTTGTTGTTTAACTGTCTTATCATGTTCTAGCTGTTGTTGTTTAACTGTCTTATCATGTTCTAGCTGTTGTTGTTTTAATTGTATTTGATGTTGTCTTTCTTCTTCTCTTTCTCGTGCGCGTTCGTCCCTTTCAGCATCTTTTGCTTCTTTAAATTTTTGATCTGCATATTGTTGTAGCTCTTTTCCTGTTAATTCTAGATCTTTACCTGCTTTTATGAAGTCTGATAAAGTTGCCATCTTAATTTAGTATTCGGCTCGCAGTGACAGGCAATGATGACTTTTATCAGTTATTTATCTTTGATATGTTATGTTTGTTCTTATCTGATCACTATCAGTTGTGCTTTCTGTTTATACCCTGCCCAGCTTTATCTTGCAGAAAAACAGAGTATAAAATATGTCAACGCGTTACAAGCTGAAAAAGAGATGCACTATTAATCAAATTGCATGCCAAAATATATAAGTGTACTCAGCTTTAACGTTCCCGAGGATCGGGGAACGGAACTCCGTTGCCACAGGTCACCTTGGTACTTTCGGGTGGAGGCACGGGTCGTTACCAGCCAACTATATTTGGTACACAGGGCCGTAATCAGGTGTAGTTCGCCCTTTGATATGCAGGGCCGTAGTAATCAGGCCTATTACACGATATGTTAACCCAGACCCTTAAGGACAATGACTTAGACAATGACAGACAGGTTCACGAACAACTAGAATATGTATTAAATAAATTAAATGTCAATGTCCTGTCTTTGCTCTATCAGTTATTGCCTTACGTTACTAATCTATTTAATTTCTGTACGTGTTGTGCAGGCAAGTATCATCTGCCTGGCCAAAAAATAGTTCCATCGTTACGGTAAACACAGAGAAAATATGACCGAAAATATGCATATCTGCTTTCAAAGAAATAAAAATAACATCATAATGTTTAAATACATAAATATATTCCTTTAGTAGTTGAAATCAATAAATAATAAATGATATAACGTACCGATTCAGGCGAGCGGCCGTTTAGCAATTCTCTACACACCCGATTGCTGTATGCTAATGAGCCCAGACGACTGTTTGTCAATCATCTGACGTCACCGCACAGCGCGATGAAAAATCGATATTGTCGGCTGGCTTTGTATCGCTCCGCCGTGAATCATTTTTGGTACTCATTTCTCAACAAAAAGGTAAATATATAAATAAATATAAGAAAACAAGAATATTAATACTTACAGCTTTGATGAATACATACTTTGACTAAATAAATATTTCATAAACACAATTAAACAGTTTAATACGTCACGATAGGCACATTTCTAGCTTGCAAAATTTCTCTCGTCTGCACAAATCACCGTCACTACACAAATTAAACCCTAGTCTAGAGCCTCGTGGACGAGTGGAGTAGCTTGAATATTACATTCAAGCTTCACTTCTGACAACCACAATTACCCTGGCCTGTCAAAAACTTAACTGACAGGCATCACCGGGTACTTCTCACACACCCATACAAGACAACTTGCAAGTCGTGTGGGAGGCAAAATGCATGGTCCATTTTATTGCCGTTGGCTCGCTTACAAGCGGTAAACAGTCGCTAATGCAATACCCAATATACAGCCACAGAATTATCTAACACAAACTGCTAACCCTATGCTAACTCTATCTATTAGTGAACACAAAACTCCTAACGCTATTCTAAACGACGTGAACGCCCCAAGTCCAGTCTCCCGTCTGCCTAACATCTCTCCCGTGGTTACACACCACGCGGGGTGACCTGCACCTTCGTGCGTGTTACCTCACATCGCACGCTGCTGGCAAACGTGGCCCGTTGAGTGTCTACTCAACTGTGCTATGGCTTCACGAGGTGTGGTGTTATCGTGATTAGAGTGCTAACTCTCTGACCACCGCCTGCGTGACTCCTGAGGGAGTGGCTACCCTTCCACTATTCCCTCATCTCCCCTGCTCTTGCCTCGGGCACCGTATCTCCTCCTGGTCCCTCCAGGATTGACCGCTCTCCCTGGCGGAGGGGATGCGGTCGAGTCTTTGACATCCTGTCTGTACCATCATTAGGGTGGTCATGAGGGCATTGGTGGAGTGGAACCAATTTAGTGGGAGTGTAGCGAGGGAAACAAAAATGTAAAGATTTCCCTTTCTCTTTGTCACCCCCTTTGAATCATGTGAGTGAGTGTTGAATGAATGAATACAAAATCACAAATGGTTACCAAACCAATGATACTGTAAAAACTTGTGTTAATACAAATGCTTGGTTAATTTTTATTAAAAAACAAAAGAAAGAGAGAGCAAAGAGGAAAAATGAATGAACCCCTACAGTTAGGAGGGAAAAAAACAAGGAGGAAAATATAACCCACTCCTTTACTCCAAGTATTATTAAAAACTGCAGTTTGCATTTGTATGTACCTGCTATGCTATGTTAACACCATTCCAAAGAAAATCATCCTAGCAAATGGAATCACATGTTGTAAAAATGTTATCATTTTCATAACAAATATTACCATGGCTGGTTTTTATATTTGCTGTTATTAACCTCAGTATGTTTCTTACTTGTCATTATTATTATTGCCATCATTAGTAATAAACAAAAAAAATAAACATTTCCCATGTGCTCCCCCCCCCCTCGCTCATGGTTGTTGTTGCCTTTGCTGACACACACACACCAGTTTGGTTCAAATATTTATCCTGCCTTTACCATCATTGCCCAGTGAATGGTGATGAGGGCATTGGTGGAGTGGAACCAATTGGTGAGAGGGTGGCAAGGGAAACAAAATGTAAAGATTTCTCCTTTTCTTTGTAAACCACCATTCACATGTAAATGTGTTCAAGGAATGGAATATGCAGATGGATAAATTTCCTATGTTGTAAACACAAAATATCACAGACATCTCCAGAGTAAACACAGGTACTCTTCTTTATGAGTTTAGAATTTGGTATACATGAGTGCGAGAAAGAAACAGGAAAATGTGAGTGAATGTTGAATGAATGAATACAAAGCCACACATAGTTGCCAAAACAATGAGATTGTAAATATTTGTGTTGATACAAATGCTTGTTTATTTTTTTTAAATAAATAAATAAATGAATAGGAGGGGGGAAAGGTGAATGAACCCTTACAATTGAGACAAAAAAATAAAAAATAAGCAAGGAGAAAAAAGATAACCAACTCCTTTTACTAATACTATTATTGAACATTGCAGGTTGCAATTGTTTGTACCTGCTATGCTATGCTAACACCATCCCAAAGTTAATCATTTAGCAAATAGAATTACATGTTTGGAAAATGTGATCATTACCAAAACTATTATTATCACTGCTGTTTATTATCATTGCTGTTATCACCCTTAGTGGGTTAGCTTTTTGTCATTATTATTATTGATGTATTTAGTGTTTATTTGCATTATTATTACTGTTATCATTATTAATATATAACCATCATCTCCCATGTTACCCCCCTTTCACATGTAAATGTGTTCAAGAAATGAAACATGCAAATGGATATTTGCCTATGCTATAAACACAAAATATCACAGATATCTCCAGAGTAAACACAAGTACTCTTCTTTAAGATATCAATTTAGTATACATGAGTGCGAGAAAGAGACAGGGAAAAGTGAGTGAATGTTGAATGAATGAATATAAAATCACAGATGGTTACCAAACCAATGAGATTGTAAATATTCACGTTGATACAAATGCTTGTTTATTTATTTATTTTTTTAAAGGAAAGGGTAAAAATGAATGAACCCTTACAATTAAGAAAAAAAAATAAGCAAGGAGAAAAAAGATAACCAACTCATTTTACACCTACTATATTATTGAACAGTGCAGGTTGCAATTGTATGTACCTGCCATGTTTTTAACACCATCCCTAAGAAAATCGTTTTAGCAAATGGAATCACATGTTTGGAAAGTGTGATCATTATCATAACTATTATTATCATTGCTGTTATTAGCATCGCTGTTATCACCCTTAGTAGTTTTATTCTTTGTCATTATTATTATAGATGTATTCCATGTAAACACCATTCTTAAGATAATCATTTTAGCAAATGGAATCACATGTTTGGAAAATGTGATCCTTATCATAACTATTATTATCATTGCTGTTATTATTATTATCATTGCTATTATCACCCTTAGCAGGTTTATTCTTTGTCATTATTATTATTATTGATGTATTTGGTTGTTATTTGCATTATTTATCATTGTAATCATTATTAAAATATATGGCTTTGTAAACCCGTATACTGTCACATCCCCCTTTCCCACCTTTTTGATACTGTGATTGTTTGTTTTTGCTGCCGCCCTCACCGTTTGGTTCTTAACAGTTTTGCACCGCCATGTTCTTCAGCACCGAGGGGTGGTGATGGTACTTGGTAGGAGTTTTGGAGCTGACAGGAGAGCGAGGCGGCAGGGGAAATAATAACGGCGCACTACCATCACGCGTTTGTTTTAAAATATTTCCTCACAACAATATCAATGAAGAAATGTTCAAATGTATAAAATGTTGGAAATTTTGCGCATATGTCACCTACACGTCCACATGCAACGCTCTGTAAAAACACGAACAATACAATTCGCAACGATTTTAACACTCAATAAAAGTTTGAAAAAAATATTGATATGAACGCTGCTGCCGCCCTCACTGATTGGTTCTAACAATGTTTGCTGCCATTATCATCATTACCGAAGTGGTGGTGATGTACTGGCGGGTTTCGGGCCACTTGGTGAGGATAGTGACAGGGGAAACAAAACTTTCGGTACCCACCCCCGCCCCCCTCTCACATGTAAATATGTCAATGACTAGACTGTTGAAGTATTACACATATGTCACCTACCTCTGTAAACACACGCACACAAATACTGAACACACATGACGCATGTAACAACACTACAACACGAACAAAACAAACGCAATCACCACCCTTTCTGCATTGTAAACTAGTATACTCCTTCATCCCCCCTCCCCCACTTTCCCACCATACCGATACTGTTGTTGTTGATGCTGCTGCCGCCGTCACTGATTTAGTTCTAACAAGATACTGCCTTTGTCATCATTACCGAAGATTGGTGGTGATGGTATTGGTGGGGTTGATCCAATAGGCGAGGGTGGTGGCAGGGGGAAAATAACACCACTTTTGTTCGTTGTCGGTTGTTTTTCTTCTCCTTTACAACCATTTCAAGTGTAAAAATGTTTTAATGAATAAAATTTGTAATATTGCGCATATGTCACCTACACGTCCACATGCAACGCTCTGTAAAAACACAAACAATACACATTGCAAAAATTTTAACACTCAATAAAAGTTTAAAAGAGAGAGAGAGAGAGAGAGAGAGAGAGAGAGAGAGAGAGAGAGAGAGAGAGAGAGAGAGAGAGAGAGAGAGAGAGAGAGAGAATGTGTGTGTGCGTGTGTGTGTGTGAGTGTGTGTATGTGAGTGTGTGTGTCCGTAATAAAAAGGGGGCATAATATTTACTTAACTGTTAATAAGGGATATGACTCCTCAGAATTTGTTTTGGAAAATTTCATTTGATATTACGCTGTTGAATAACTATACTGGAATCTGATACTCAAATGCTATCATGAAAGTTCTAATATAAAGATTACAAATAGGTGATATTTTTGTTTCTTTATTAAATGTAGTTTAGATTTGGTATAATGCAATGCAGTAACAGTATAAAACACCTGCATGACCGTGAGGGATATTTGCCATTTGGCAGTTTAATTTGTTACTCTGGTTTCTCTTCACAACGTATAAACCGTTCATTGAAATGATGAACTAAAGAATAATGGTGTTTCTCTTAAGTCTGAAATTTATTTGCTTCACAACGTATAAATTGTAAATTGTGTCTCTCTTTAGTCTAGAATATAACATTTCCGGTGTCAACACCACGTGTAGATTTGGATTAACGATTTTCTCTTTCACGAATTATTTAAAAATATCAGTGATTTTAATTTTGTGGAAGTGAATTCGATAGTGTATCACCACGTGTAGATCTGGATTAAAATGTCATCTGTCACGGATTATTCAAATATATCAGTGATTTCAATTTTGTGGAAGTGTTTTCGATTGTTTTCACCACGTGCATCTGTGCTTCCGTATTGAAGATTTCCTCTGTCACGGATTATCGAAGATGGAAAACCAAATTGTTAAACGTGTCAAAGTCAACACAAGTGAAGGTTTCGAAGGAGGAGCGTTCCATCAAGCGAACACACTTGTGTTTTCTATATCAGGACCTCATGTATTCCGTTTAAACTACTCGCTGATGGCGAGCGTCTTGAGGGGCCTTGCGGGATTGGTAGGGAAGGGATAAAATCCATCTACCGCTTTCAGGATCCTAAAAGATGGTACGCTACGCTAACACCGGAAGCAAAGGCGGCTCATTATAAATGGCTTCACGGGATGAAGCATGAACTGCAGGATCCCAAAGTAACGATCGTAATTGAAAACATAGAGAAGGAAAAGACCAAGGCTATGATTCACTGGATGCCTACAACCGCAAAGATTGAGACAGTGAAGCAAATAGCGGTGGATATTTCGGGAGATATAAACGCGGAAGTGCATAAACTGAAAAACAGCACGGACAAGTGGTTATTTCTGTGCAACCCGAAAGAACCTCTGCCACATTACGTGGACATGGAGTTGGACGGGGTAGAAGACAAGCTACACCCTCTCTTCATCACAGTTCCGGGGCGCCGTACGGCATGTACAGTCTGTGGGGAAGACTCCCTCTGGTCCGGCCAAAGTACAAACCCAGAAGGCACCTATACTGGCACAAAAAGTCACTTCGAACTCCCAGACAGATCAACATAGTAAGGAGGATGAAGACGGTTTCCAGCTGGTCAGTCGGAAAAGAGGACGCTCAACCAATAGCCTGTCTGACGGTGAGAGCTCGACACCTCCAGCCTGCCAAACACAGGTTACCACGCTGCCGCCCCTCAACAACCACGACTACCCTACTGCCATACGGCGGCACGACCCACCACGAAAAGTATAAATTGGAAAATGGGAATTTCCCACTCGGACACGAAAGTGGACGTAAACAAATGAATCCAAGGAGAATGTGGACAACGTCAGTGGACAGCAACGGGGGACGCTGTGATTGTGCTGTAGAACAAGGACGTGTTTTTTCTAAGGATCTGTGTGAGGTGACCTCTGGACGCGATGATATGAGCGTGAGACAGCTATGAGTCAGGAGAGGGATCTGTTGATGATAATACTGCAGTGAAGTAACCGGGGCGGAAAAACCTAGAGTGGAATTACAGCTTAAATGGAATCAGTGGATCAGGGCGTCAAGCAGAGCGCAGTAGACTGAACACTCATCGGTGGATCAGTAAAGTAGGCGCCGACCCTGTCTATAGGGGTCAACCTACAGGTCTACGTGAGTTTAATGTTCACATGTCTGCCACGGAATAAACTTCTGGTAGCGCTTTGAGATCTTGACTTGTGCCGTTGATTATCATTGTATTCAAGGTAAGGACGCAAATTAATTCCTCGTCCTTCGTTGCTGTTTTGCATTATTACGAGTTGAGTCGATACCTCGACGGTTGCCGGTGTAGGCACTTCGAGGCACCTACACCGCCTGAAGCGCACAGGTCAAACAAAAAGAAATGCGTAAGTAATTATACTGAACAGATAACGACCAGCGCCATGACCGAAATAGACAGTGATAACATTAACACACCACCACGACAAAGAAACCTGTCAGATTCTTCACCACGCCTCGTTATTGACTTAGAGATTTCGAGCTCGGCGAAGGAATCTACTGACAATCTCCAGAAATGATAACAGGAATACAGACAGTTTTGAAACAAGAAACATAATTATGCTCAACCGTTTCTTATTTTAAAACAAAAATGGCAGCGGAAATTAAAATAATGAGTATTAACATTCGAGATATAAGATCCAAAATTAATCATCTTATACCACTCATACACAAATATAAACCTGATTTTATACTCATTCAGGAAGCTAACGTTAAAACCGATGAACACGCATCATATATCACAACATGCTTAGGTCTAAGACACTCATGTTTTAGTCTTAGTACGCAACATATCGGATTGGGTACAGCAATAATACAGACATCGGACAGGTGGCAGATTATAGAGAAGGACAGGGACTGCCAGGGTAGGATAGCTATAGTACAGGTGAGAAATAACATAAATAAATACACAATTGTCAACATACACGCACCGCCTGACTACAGAAATCAGCCGCTCTTCTACCAAACACTTGAAAATTTATTATCACGCTCATATCTGGGTCACAACATCATTCTAGGGGGTGATTTTAATTGCGTACTTTCGGCGCACGACCTTATAAATGGAGATGTAAGAATGCAAATTAGAAACACAACGGGGGAAGAGGAACATCAATTAGACACATTGCAAACAATTTTAGATATCCATGGGCTAACAGACGCATACAGGCAGATGCAACCCCATGGAACAGATACAACACACACACACACACACACACACACACAAACAATGCGCATAACAGAGCAGCGCGATTAGATAGAATTTATGCGCCCATAACACATCATATAACACAATTCAAGCATTTACAGGAGACACTGAACTTCACAGATCATAAGGCCGTAGTTGCAACAATAAACACAGTACAAGCAACACCACATCTTAGAAGATCTCCCCATTGGAAACTGAACTGCACACTTTTACAAAATCAGGACTATGTAGATTGCATAACAAAACTGATCCTCACATACACAAGCGATATACCGGAGGGTAAAGCGCGAGAGCTCTGGGAAACACTTAACCAAACTATACGAGAGAGAACACAAACACTTATTCAGAATTTCCTGCCAATATTGTACCAGCAAATAAGTTAAAGATAATATTTGTTCAGAACATGCATCTTTACTGTGGCAACATATGGATGCGAGTCGTGGACCATCTTTCCTGTGGCAGCGTAGGTACAAATGCGATTCGTGGACTATCTTTATTACAGCAACACACATGTGTGTTGTTTGTCCATCAAGAATGATGATGATCATTCATTTCATCCAGTGGGGTTGAAAGTGTGGAGCCGTGAGTTCTAAGATGGCTGATAAGGACTATTTTGGCGCGAAATGTTCTTTGACAATGTGGAACAAGGAATGCTTGACGTTTCTGGAGGAGGTTTTCCTGCAGTGGTTTTTCTGTCCTGCCTTTTCTTCACAGCTCTTGCAGTCCTGGTTACCTCACAAGTGACTGCACCCTTGCGTAATGATGCACGCCACGAATTTCGGTCTCTGGCTGCAGTCTCCCAGGTGTCATGTTGAATTCCAAAATCATTAATTGAGATCTTCAGACACACGTATGTGAGTCGTGGAGCATCTTTCCTGCGTCAGCAAATGAATAGAGATCATGGACCATCTTTCCTGTGGCAACTTACCAATGTGAGTCGTGGACTATTTTTCCTCTGGCAACATACGAATGTGTTTCGTAGACCATCTTTCCTGTGGTATCATATGAATGTGAGTCGTGGACCATTTTTCCTGTGGCAACAGGATTAATTTACATAGCTATGCAGCATCTACCAAATTACGCATCTGTGTACGGACCTACTAAATTACGCATGTGCATGCACACCTACCAAATTACGCACTAGCGCGTTCACCTACCAAACTATGAACCTGCGCTTACACCAAATATAATATAAACTGGCACGTACACCTACCAAATTATGCACCTACGTGCACACCAAACAAATTACACACTTGCGCAAGAAAATACCAAGTTACCCCCAAACATATTATGCACCTGCGCATGCACTACCAAATTATACCCCTTCCAAATTATGCACCTACAAAATTATGCAACTGCAATTATAACTACCAATTTACCCACTCATCAAATGATTGACCTACCAAATTAAGCACCTGTGTGCCACTCCAGCCAAATTAGGCACCTGCGTGTGCTCCTGTATGCATCCGTGCATGCATCTTCAAGCCACAAACCGGCCAAATTATGATCCTGCGAACGCAATTGGGCAGTTCTGCCAAATTATGCACCTATCAATTAACGCACCTACTGTCTTAATGTGCCTGTCCACTAAACGCAACTGGAGCAAACACAAAAGCATCATCGAAAAATCGGAACTTGGTAACAGAACTCAGAACAGCATACTCAAGTGAATCGAACGATTTTTCCAGACGTTTATTTTCCGCCACCGGTAAGACAACGACGTTCTATAACGGACATACAAAACATTTATTCAGAATTTCCTGCCAATATTGCACCAGCAAATAAGTTAAAGATAATATTTATTCAGAACATGCATCTTTACTGTGGCAACATATGGATGCGAGTCGTGGACCATCTTTCCTGTGGCAGCGTACGTACAAATGCGATTCGTGGACTATCTTTATTACAGCAACACACATGTGTGTTGTTTGTCCATCAAGAATGATGATGATCATTCATTTCATCCAGTGGGGTTGAAAATGTAGAGCCGTGTGTTCTAAGATGGCTGATAAGGCCTATTTTGGCTCGAAATGTTCTTTGACAAAGTGGACAAGGAATGCTTGACGTTTCTGTAGGAGGTTTTCCTGCAGCGGTTTTTCTGTCCTGCCTTTTCTTCACAGCTCTTGCAGTCCTGGTTACCTCACAAGTGACTGCACCCTTGCGTAATGATGCACGCCACGAATTTCGGTCTCTGGCTGCAGTCTCCCAGGTGTCATGTTGAATTCCAAAAGCATTAATTGAGATCTTCAGACACACGTATGTGAGTCGTGGAGCATCTTTCCTGCGTCAGCAAATGAATAGAGATCATGGACCATCTTTCCTGTGGCAACTTACCAATGTGAGTCGTGGACTATTTTTCCTCTGGCAACATACGAATGTGTTTCGTAGACCATCTTTCCTGTGGCTATCATATGAATGTGAGTCGTGGACCATTTTTCCTGTGGCAACAGGATTAATTTACATAGCTATGCAGCATCTACCAAATTACGCATCTGTGTACGGACCTACTAAATTACGCATGTGCATGCACACCTACCAAATTACGCACTAGCGCGTTCACCTACCAAACTATGAACCTGCGCTTACACCAAATATAATATAAACTGGCGTGTACACCTACCAAATTATGCACCTACGTGCACACCAAACAAATTACACACTTGCGCAAGAAAATACCAAGTTACCCCCAAACATATTATGCACCTGCACATGCACTACCAAATTATGCCCCTTCCAAATTATGCACCTACAAAATTATGCAACTGCAATTATAACTACCAATTTACCCACTCATCAAATGACCTACCAAATTAAGCACCTGTGTGCCACTCCAGCCAAATTAGGCACCTGCGTGTGCTCCTGTATGCATCCGTGCATGCATCTTCAAGCCACAAACCGGCCAAATTATGATCCTGCGAACGCAATTGGGCAGTTCTGCCAAATTATGCACCTATCAATTAACGCACCTACTGTCTTAATGTGCCTGTCCACTAAACGCAACTGGAGCAAACACAAAAAGCATCATCGAAAAATCGGAACTTGGTAACAGAACTCAGAACAGCATACTCAAGTGAAGCGAACGATTTTTCCAGACGTTTATTTTCCGCCACCGGTAATAGGATTAAAACTCTGGCAGAAAAGCAGGCTGATCCCTAACCACAGGATCGGCACCTACTCAAATACATCTACCCCTGAGCTCCCAAACCAGCTCGTCGCCCTTGAAACCTTCCTATCCATTCTTCAGCTCAATTTCTTAGATACTAAGATTCAGTCTAGGTGGATTTTCCATTCCCGGTCCTTTTCACTGTTGTGTCGTCCTCAATAAATTCCTTACCAGACTCCCTGCTGTCTCATCCCGAAATCACGGCATCCAGGTGTCACCTTCACCTCGAGCCTTCAGAAACACATCTTGTTCGTATCACGAAGTCCCAGCGTCTCCTCTTTCTGTCCAATTACGTTCTCCACATTCTCCTTGGATTCACTGTCACATGGCATTTAGACAGAATGACCAGAATGACGTCATCGGAATAGGCGGTAGAAAAGGATAACTGTCAGTAGATAGCAACGGGGGAGACGCGGTGATGGTGATTTCGAACAAGGACGTGTTTTTCAAAGGATCTGTGTGAGGTGACCTCTGGACGCGATGATATGAGCGTGAGATAGCTCTGAGTCAGGAGAGGGATCTGTTGATGATGACACTGCAGTGAAGTAACCGGGCGGAAAAACCTAGAGTGGAATTACAGCTTAAATGGAATCAGTGGATCAGGGCGTCAAGCAGAGCGCAGTAGACTGGACACTCATCGGTGGATTAGTAAAGTAGGTGCCGACCCCGCCTATAGGGGTCAACCTACAGGTCTGCGTGAGTTTAATGTTCACATGTCTGCTACGGAATAAACTTCTGGTGGAGTTTTGATATCTTGACTTTTGCCGTTGATTGTCATTGTATTCAAGGTAAGGACGCAAGTTTAATTTCTCGTCCTTCGTTGCTGTTTTGCATTAGTACGAGTTGATACCTCGACGGTTGCCGGTGTAGGCACTTCGAGGCATATGGGGGTCGTCACTGGACTCGCTGCATAAAAAAAAAAATTGTCAACACGAAATTCCTGCCAGATTCAGTCAGCTGAGCGTAGAAACATTTGCACGCCGACATCTTGAGTTGCACCGCACTACACGAATCACACACAAGATCGACGTCACAAAATGGAGAAGAGCAGGAATAGGTAAACAGGTTTGCAAGTTACAACAGTAAGTTAGAAGTATATATTTCACAAGAACAACCAGTTCGACTAGAATTAACATGTCAAGACAGTGAGAAAGTAGTACTGTAATAACACCGTTGCGTATAAGAATGACAATAACAGTATAATAGTTACACAGCAAGAATGCATCATACGCGCAAAACGGCACTTAAACACAACACAGCTGCTATCAAATATTTCTGAACAACGAACAATATAAGAGATTGTAAGATATTTAAGAACATTATATTTAGAACGAATGTGTGACACTTATAGCTTGAATGTTACCTTTGAAAAGAAGAGAGACAGCAGATGCAGGCCATATGAGTAATTTGACTATATAGTCGACATGGAAGATACTTATGGCAATCATAAGTAGGCAGTGAGCTCGTAATAAACACTGCGCTGTCACATTAAACTATTAACTTAACAGATTGGCATTTCACAATAACGTGCGGTACTTACAAGAAATGAATGCAACTGATCGTTTGAAACTGCTCAGAAGTTGTTAATTGTTTATTCTCGCAACTCCATTGCTGAAGCAATACATTAATAACGATTTGTGGGTTGAATTGTTACGTACCCCACATTATCGAGGAACTTCGAAACAGAAGACAGTATATACGAATTGTCCTATCAGAATTTGGGGACAGAGCAAAGTAGTATACAAGAGCAGCAAGTTACACTGCAATCAGAGATACATATGTTATACCGAACATGACAAACTTGAGGAGCATGGGTCATCGCTAAATTTCGGAGGTAATCTGTGGAAAACGAAATATAGCATATTATTGTTACACGAAGAGTAAGACAGTATTACAGATTATTAATGAGAAAAGAATGACTACCGCTTTTGCAATGATGACAATTACACGTCAAGTTGAAGTGCACGAATAGTACAAACGACGCGCACCATTTTAAACGTAACAGAAGACAGAAGTTACAGCTGGCGCAAATAACAGTTGCTGACTGCAACCATGTAATATTAATGATTGATTATTCCAATCAAATGTCGTTTCTTACACACAAGGTAAGAAAGTAAACTGGTGCTATTTCACAAAGCTATACGACAATGTAACACGTTATCAGTTCGATGTCCGCTATCAGTAGACATACTACACGTGCGAGTACCAGTTGATTACATAGGAAATGTTTTGGAATTAGACGTAGTCTACACAGCACACTGCACAACTCTTGAACATTAATATAATACAGCCAACATACACTTGGCGAGGAAGATTACTTACACTTCCCTTCACCAAGATTCTGAAGGAAATATACGTACACACGATATATTACGTCACGGACATTATTTTATACTTGAAGATACTACTTACGGGATGGAGGACATTACAACACCATTATCCACATACCGGACAACAACTCTCACTTCATGACGATACGTACACGTATACTAGGACATACTATTTTGAAATCACAGAGGATTTCGTTACATTTGAAGAATTCAACTCGGTCAGTCGGGACTGAACATTATCTCATTACGTCGACATCTACGGACAACAGTAACGTTTGGACACAACCTCAACCTTCTTTTCACACGTCATACTGGACCAAAGGAGTCAACACAACTATTGCACAAGGCCAGTATGATGATGCCATTATCAGGAACATATAGAGACACTTATGAATGTGACACGTTTCACCGCTGTACCAAGTGAGTTACACCATTACTCTCATTGACGGACATAGAAATAACATTTCATTCTTGGTACGGTACCATGATGGACACCTCTCTAGCAACATTAACGCATACGAATTTTTACACGGAATGTCGGACTTTTCTACATCAACACTTCACATTGGACACTGATTGACTGTACACGGATACACTACACACGTCAGGAGGCTACTCACTTTACACTTCAGCAGTTACACATCGGAACGTTATAGGGAGTGACATTGTTCTTATTGGGCGTGATACCATTCGTTTTCACGCTAAACTTTACGACGCTATACTCCATTGTGGACATTAAGCGTTCCAGCACCCACAACATTCAGCCTAAAATAATAAGGCTGCTATAACTCAAGTATCGTCGAAAACACCCAAGCCAATCACGTTTCTCAGAGATTGGTTACGAACCGCGTTGGTTCGGGTTTAAGTACAAATTCATTGTACTTTCGTACAAGCAAGGAGCGGTCTACTTCCTTATACAATTCCTTCCCTTGGCAAATCATGGTTAACATATAGGATGTAAATTATCGAGCATTATATTTACGGACACGAGAACCTGAAAAAGGCCAGTATATGTTATTGTTGGTTAATGTGTTGTTGTTGATAAATGAGGTGCCTATTATTTAATATTAAGTAAATTAGTTCAAAAATGGATAGTGTGAGCGTTTCTACATTAAGCAAGGACACTTGAATATTGTAGGGTCAACACATAATTGTTGTCTTAGGTTAAGTGTAGTAGTAAGAGAGGATATTTACGGCAAATTTCTGTAAAAGTACTATTGTCTTTTATGAAAGAAAATATCTATTTACGTCACTCGTCAGTCGTCTTCTGTCATTGTTGACTGTCTAGTATTATATATTCTTTATACTGAATATATTTCTTATATTAATTTCTGTTATTTACAGATAGTAACACTTAAGATATATAGATAGCAAGAAGTTACTGAATTTCGTTATTGTTCAATTTTACATTGCTGTTGAGTTGCAGTTCACATTTTGTTCAGCAGTTGTTATATCTGAATTGAACATATTTACATTTTTGCATACTCTTCTATCATATTTCAGCTAGATTATTATACAGGTAGGACAAGATGTCTACACTACAATATCTCACGGAGTTGGGTGAGAAGAATGGATTGGCTGGAGCAGAACTTAGAAATTGGGTCATACAGGAATTTAGACCTCAAACCGCACATGAAAGGGAGGAACAATTGAAAAAACTAGCAGCTGAAAGGGAGGCAAAGCAACTTCAAGCTACGCGTGAACGACAAGAACGAATAAAGGCTAGAGAAAAAGAAATAGCCCTGCAACGCGAACGAATAGAGTCTAGAGAAAAAGAATTAACTTTGCAACGTGAAAAGATATCTGCAATGAGGAGAGAGATGGAAGAAAGACGAATAACAGCAGAGGCAGAGTTAAAAGCAAGACAGATAACTGTAGAGGCAGAGTTAAAGGCAAGACAATTAACCGTAGAGACAGAAATCAAGCAAAAACGACTCGCACTTGAAAATGAGAATCTCGCAAAGGAAGCAATGTGGAAGGAGCGTATAAGACAAATGTATGAAATAAAAGAAAGTAATCACACAAGTAAAGTATGTGCTACAGTAGTGAAAGAACCAAACGCCAGAGATTTCGTTCAGAAAGGAACTATAGAACACAAGTCTAACGAAACACTTACAAGTACAAATGCCCAAATTGAAACAACACAAGAAGAAGAAGAAGAAGAAGAAGAAGAAGAAGAAGAAGAAGAAGAAGAAGAAGAAGAAGAAGAAGAAGAAGAAGAAGAAGAAGAAGAAGAAGAAGAAGAAGAAGAAGAAAGACGCAAATAGAACAGGGTACATCAACGGTAGACATGCATGATACAACGCTACTGAATGATAGCATAACGGTAAATAATTGCAAATACCAAGATTTGCACAAAGTCAACGAACTCAAACATGAAGAAATAACTGATACTCAAAAACAAAGCAAACGAGATTATTTGTCGGTAAATGACATATTTTTGAAACATTCAAAAAATGAAACCAAAAGTTACACGCATTGGTTGTTACACACAACAGTTACATGCACAACAAGCGAGGAAACATAGTGTAAACGGGTTCATACAAACAAAAACGCATATCATAAACATGCACACAGAAGTGAAGAAGCATAGCACAAATATACACACACAAGGCAAGAGACGTATTACATACATACGCACAGAAGTCAAGAAGTGTGTCACAAACGTACATACAGAAGTCATTAGGTGTATTACACACATACACGCTGAAGTTAAACAGTATGTCACTAACAGATACACACAATCAAAGAAATACGTTGCGTGCGGCATTACAATTATCCATTCACAAGTTAAAAGAAGATACACAAGACTGAAAACTAAAACATTGTTCCAATCAACAAAGTTACAATGTACAAATATTGGCATGAGTGCAGAAGAGAGATTCTACAGATTTGAAACAAAGAAAGAAAGAAAGAAAATAAATGAAAGGAAGAATAAAAGAAAACAATAAAGAAATATAAAATGGGATGAATGTGAAAGTGTTAGGTTCATATCAACACATAGTACACTACAGACACATTAGGGTCTTATTACTTAGTTATCCCAGATGTCACTGTGTAAGGTTGTACTTGTCAGAATTGTTCTCACTATCTTTCTTCACTTAAGTGTGTGAAAATATGTTGGTTCCCTATTCTACAGATAATTGTTCGTAACTATATCGTTATTAGAGAACTTAATAATTTTATGAAGAGTATTTGATTTAAATATTTATTATATTTCTGATTTATTATCTTAGAAATCTTGAATCTTTGAGATATGATTCTTCACAAAACTGTAGGATCTACAACTCAATTATAATCTTGCCGATATTCTAAATCAACTATAAATATAAATATTTTATTCAATGTATTCAATCCTAGTTTATTATAGTCGTTTGTTCATATGTGTTAGATAGCACCGAATTTACTGGCAATACACACACAGATCAACAATTACATATTATTAATGCAAATAGATAGTTTAAGTAGTTGGATACTTCTGTCAATATATAATTTTGACAGGATGATAAGAAAATTTACATGGAGAGAAACCTATGAGGCATGGAAAACTTTGAGAACTTTGACTTGTGTGACTTTTCTCCTGTGTCGAGTTTTCACTTGGATGGTTTGTGACTACTTTAAAGGAAAACCGGTGAACACGTAGTGTGATATGAGTTGAATTGAATGAACATTGTATAATATTAGTATGTGTATACAGAGTTAATTTAATGAATTGTGATAATAGTTGATTAGTTAACGTATTTAGATTAAATACTATGTTAGTATAGTTATATTCTGATCATTGATCGTTAGTTATTATTGCTAGTCTTGTGAAGGTCATTGTGTCTACACTGCTATGTGTCAGGTTAATTCTCTTGATGTAAAGAAAAAAAGAAAATGATTACATCATTTTAAAAGGGCGGGGGGCATACTGCCACATGGCATTTAGACAGAATGACCAGAATGACGTCATCGGAATAGGCGGTAGAAAAGGATAACGTCAATAGATAGCAACGGGGGAGACGCGGTGATGGTGATTTCGAACAAGGGCGTGTTTTTCAAAGGATCTGTGTGAGGTGACCTCTGGACGCGATGATATGAGCGTGAGGTAGCTCTGAGTCAGGAGAGGGATCTGTTGATGATGACACTGCAGTGAAGTAACCGGGCGGAAAAACCTAGAGTGGAATTACAGCTTAAATGGAATCAGTGGATCAGGGCGTCAAGCAGAGCGCAGTAGACTGGACACTCATCGGTGGATTAGTAAAGTAGGTGCTGACCCCGCCTATAGGGGTCAACCTACAGGTCTGCGTGAGTTTAATGTTCACATGTCTGCTACGGAATAAAACTTCTGGTGGCGTTTTGATATCTTGACTTTTGCCGTTGATTGTCATTGTATTCAAGGTAAGGACGCAAGTTTAATTTCTCGTCCTTCGTTGCTGTTTTGCATTAGTACGAGTTGATACCTCGACGGTTGCCGGTGTAAGCACTTCGAGGCACATACCAAATGAAGACACCTGCGCGCGCACCCGCCCAACTCCGCACCTGCGCGCGCACCCGCCCAACTCCGCACCTGCGCGCGCACCCGCCCAACTCCGCACCTGCGCGCGCACCCGCCCAACTCCGCACCTGCGCGCGCACCCGCTTAACTCCGCACCTGCGCGTGCACCCGCCCAAATCCGCACACTTGCGCGCGCACCCGCCCAACTCCTCACCTGCGCGCGCACCCGCCCAACTCCTCACCTGCGCGCGCACCCGCCCAAATCCGCACCTGCGCGCGCACCCTCCCAAATCCGCACCTGCGCGCGCACCCGCCCAAATCCGAGCATCAACTTTATATAATTTCGATCGTATTTTTATTTCTCCTTAACGTACTCCAAATATTTTCTCTCACATTTTAGATTTTTCATTATTATTTTATTTCATTTTTTAATATTATTATTTCATTATTACATTCTGCATTTTCCTTTTCCTTTATTAAATATAAAGTCATAGTCAGGGTTTGATCCATCGTCCTTTTGGCTTAATGTTGTTTCCAGAGTCCAGTTTACTATTGATTGGGCAATCCTGATGTTCAAGAAAATCTGCTCAGTGAATAATTATAAACACATTTCTTCATATTTACGATAAAACTAATCGAACCTGCACAAAGTATATTCACTTTTAGAAGACTTCCACAAGAGAATCAAATCAACAGTCTACAAAGTTTCTACGACAGAATTAAACAATTTTATTTTTACCAAATTCTGAACCTGCGCTTACACCAAATACAATATGCACCAGCGCGTACATCTACCAAATTATGCACCTACGTGCACACCAATCAAATTACACACTTGCGCAAGAATATACTAAGTTACCCCCAACCATATTATGCACCTGCGCATGCACTACCAAATTATGGCCCTTCCATATTATGCCCCTTTTAAAATTATGCAACTGCAATTATAACTACCAAATAACCCACCCATCAAATGATGCACCTACCAAATTAAGCACCTGTGTGCACTCCATCCAAATTAGGCACCTGCATGTGCTCCTGTATAATTATGCATCCGTGCATGTATCTTCAGATGCACATATGCCAAATCAAGCATGTGTGCCCACACTCCTACCCTCACACCAGCCAAAGTATGATCCTGCGAACGCACCTGGCAAGGTCTGCCAAATTATGCACCTATCAATTAACCAAATAAAGGCACCTGCCCGCGCGGATGTCGGTGGGCGCCCACCGACGTCCGCGCGCCCACCGACGTCCGCGCGCCCACCGACGTCCGCACGCCCACCGACGTCCGCGCGCCCACCGACGCCCACCGACGTCCGCGCGCCCACCGACGCCCACCGACGTCCGCGCGCCCACAGACGTCCACCGCGCCCACCGACGCCCACCGACGTCCGCGCGCAGTCCGACGCCCACCTGACGTCCGCGCGCCCACCGACGCCACCTGACGTCCGCGCGCCCACCGACGCCCACCTGACGTCCGCGCGCCCACCGACGCCCACCTGACGTCCGCGCGACCAACCGACTGCCCACCTGACGTCCGCGCGCCCATCCGACGCCCACCTGACGTCCGCGCGCCCACCGACGCCCACCTGACGTCCGCGCGCCCACCGACGCCCACCTGACGTCCGCGCGCCCACCGACGCCCACCTGACGTCCGCGCGCCCACCGACGCCCACCTGACGTCCGCGCGCCCACCGACGCCCACCTGACGTCCGCGCACCCACCGACGCCCACCTGACGTCCGCGCGAACACCGACGCCCACCTGACGTCCGCGCGCCCACCGACGCCCACCTGATGTCCGCGCGCCCACCGACGCCCACCGACTCCCGCGCGCCTACCGACGCCCGCGCGCCCACCGACGCCCACCTGACGCCCACCTGACGCCGGCGCGCACACCGACGCCCACCTGACGTCCGCGCGCCCACCGACGCTCACCTGACGCCCGACCTACCTGACGTCCACGCGCGCGCCCACCTGACGTCCGCGCGCGCCCACCTGACGTCCGCGCGCGCCCACCTGACGCCCGCCCGCGCGCCCACCTGACGCCCGCCCGCGCGCCCACCTGACGCCCGCCCGCCCGCGCGCCCACCCGACGCCCGCGCGCCCGCTCGAACACCTGACGCCCGCCCGCCCGCGCGCCCACCCGACGCCCGCCCGCGCGCCCACCCGACGCCCGCCCGCGCGCCCACCCGACGCCTGCCCGCGCGCCCACCCGACGCCCGCCCGCGCGCCCACCCGACGCCCGCCCGCGCGCCCACCCGACACCCGCCCGCGCGCCCGCCCGACGCCCGCCCGCGCGCCCGCCCGACGCCCGTACGCGCGCCTGCCCGACGCCCGTTCGACGCCCGCCCGACGCCCGCCCGACGCCGCCCACCGACGCCGCCCACCGACGCCGCCCACCGACGACGCCCACCGACGACGCCCACCGACGACGCCCACCGACGACGCCCACCGACGACGCCCGCGCGCCCACAGACGCCCGCCCGCGCGCCCTCAGACGCGCGCCCACAGACGCCCGCCCGCCCACAGACGCCCGCCCGCCCACAGACGCCCGCCCGCCCACAGACGCCCGCTCGCGCGCCCACAGACGCCCGCCCGCGCGCCCACAGACTCCCGCCCGCGCGCCCACAGACGCCCGCCCGCGCGCCCACAGACGCCCGCCCGCGCGCCCACAGACGCCCGCCCGCGCGCCCACAGACGCCCGCCCGCGCGCCCACAGACGCCCGCCCGCGCGCCCACAGACGCCCGCCCGCGCGCCCACAGACGCCCGCCCGCGCGCCCACAGACGCCCACATGCGCGCCCACAGACGCCCGCCCGCGCGCACACAGACGCCCGCCCACAGACGCCCGCCCGCGCGCCCACAGACGCCCGCCCGCGCGCCCACAGACGCCCGCCCACAGACGCCCGCCCGCGCGCCCACAGACGCCCGCCCGCGCGCCCACAGACGCCCGCCCACAGACGCCCGCCCGCGCGCCCACAGACGCCCGCCCACAGACGCCCGCCCGCGCGCCCACAGACGCCCGCCCCGCCCACCAGACGCCCGCCCGCGCGCCCACCCGACGCCCGTCCGCGCGCCCGCCCGACGCCCGCCCGACGCCCGCCCGCGCGCCCGCCCGACGCCCGTACGCGCGCCTGCCCGACGCCCGTTCGACGCCCGCCCGACGCCCGCCCGACGCCGCCCACCGACGCCGCCCACCGACGCCGCCCACCGACGCCGCCCACCGACGCCGCCCACCGACGCCGCCCACCGACGCCGCCCACCGACGCCGCCCACCGACGCCGCCCACCGACGCCGCCCACCGACGCCGCCCACCGACGCCGCCCACCGACGACGCCCACCGACGACGCCCACCGACGACGCCCACCGACGACGCCCACCGACGACGCCCGCGCGCCCACAGACGCCCGCCCGCGCGCCCTCAGACGCGCGCCCTCAGACGCCCGCCCGCCCACAGACGCCCGCCCGCCCACAGACGCCCGCTCGCGCGCCCACAGACGCCCGCCCACGGTCCCACAGACGCCCGCCCGCGCGCCCACAGACGCCCGCCCGCGCGCCCACAGACGCCCGCCCGCGCGGCCACAGACGCCCGCCCTCCCGCCCACAGACGCCCGCCCGCGCGCCCACAGACGCCCGCCCGCGCGCCCACAGACGCCCGCCCGCGCGCCCACAGACGCCCGCCCGCGCGCCACAGACGCCCACATGCGCGCGCACAGACGCCCGCCCGCGCGCCCATAGACGCCAGCCCGCGCGCCCACAGACGCCCGCCCACAGACGCCCGCCCGCGCGCCCACAGACGCCCGCCCGCGCGCCCACAGACGCCCGCCCACAGACGCCCGCCCGCGCGCCCACAGACGCCCGCCCGCGCGCCCACAGACGCCCGCCCACAGACGCCCGCCCGCGCGCCCACAGACGCCCGACCACAGACGCCCGCCCGCGCGCCCACAGACGCCCGCCCGCGCGCCCACAGACGCCCGCCCACAGACGCCCGTCCGCGCGCCCACAGACGCCCGCCCGCGCGCCCACAGACGCCCGCCCGCGCGCCCCAAGGACGCTCGCCCACAGACGCCCGCCCGCGCGCCCACAGACGCCCGCCCGCGCGCCCACAGACGCCCGCCCGCGCGCCCACAGACGCCCGCCCGCGCGCCCACAGACGCCCGCCCGCGCGCCCACAGACGCCCGCCCGCGCGCCCACAGACGCCCGCCCGCGCGCCCACAGACGCCCGCCCGCGCGCCCACAGACGCCCGCCCGCGCGCCCACAGACGCCCGCCCGCGCGCCCACAGACGCCCGCCCGCGCGCCCACAGACGCCCGCCCGCGCGCCCACAGACGCCCGCCCGCGCGCCCACAGACGCACGCCCGCGCGCCCACAGACGCCCGCCCGCGCGCCCACAGACGCCCGCCCGCGCGCCCACAGACGCGCGCCCACAGACGCCCGCCCGCCCGCGCGCCCACAGACGCCCGCCCGCCCACAGACGCCCGCCCGCGTCTTTTATACTATTATTAAACTAACATGTAACCCCTTTGTTCTTTGCCCGGTGTCTGAGTAATCCTCACTAACGCCTGGCGGTAAATGTTGAAAACTTGAAGTTGTAACTAAAATACATTGTTGTCGGACACCTATTTTAATAGTTCTGAATTCCTCAAGTTCCCCTTCATATCTGATGGTAGGGTCTTGCTCACAATACCATATTAAGAATGATACAATTAGATATTGAAAATGTGCTTGTGGCTTAGGAGTTATGAACGCATTGCACAATCCCGACATGCTGTTCGAATTCAGCCGCAGGTGATTTGGAAGTATTGTATAAGAAAGTAATGAGGGGAAAAACAACACTGAACGTAAAATTGCTTATAAAATTACACGGCGGTCAATAAATGCTGGCTTTGACAACGACGTTCTATAACGGACATACAAAACATTTATTCAGAATTTCCTGCCGATATTGCACCAGCAAATAAGTTAAAGATAATATTTGTTCAGAACATGCATCTTTACTGTGGCAACATATGGATGCGAGTCGTGGACCATCTTTCCTGTGGCAGCGTACGTACAAATGCGATTCGTGGACTATCTTTATTACAGCAACACACATGTGTGTTGTTTGTCCATCAAGAATGATGATGATCATTCATTTCATCCAGTGGGGTTGAAAATGTGGAGCCGTGTGTTCTAAGATAGCTGATAAGGCCTATTTTGGCTCGATATGTTCTTTGACAAAGTGGACAAGGAATGCTTGACGTTTCTGTAGGAGAATTTCCTGCAGCGGTTTTTCTGTCCTGCCTTTTCTTCACAGCTCTTGCAGTGCTGGTTACCTCACACGTGACTGCACCCTTGCGTAATGATGCACGCCACGAAATTCGGTCTCTGGCTGCATTCTCCCAGGTGTCATGTTGAATTCCAAAAGCATTCATTGAGATTTTCAGACACATATGTGAGTCGTGGAGCATCTTTCCTGCGTCAGCAAATGAATAGAGGTCGTGGACCATCTTTCCTGTGGCAACTTACCAATGTGAGTCGTGGACTATTTTTCCTGTGGCAACATACGAATGTGTTTCGTGGACCATCTTTCTGTGGCATCATATGAATGTTAGTCGTGGACCATTTTTCCCGTGTCTACCAAATTACGCATCTGTGTACGGACCTACTAAATTACGCACCTGCATGCACACCTACCAAATTACGCACTAGCGCATTCACCTACCAAACTATGAACCTGCGCATACACCAAATATAATATGCACCGGCGCGTACACCTACCAAATTATGCACCTACGTGCACACCAAACAAATTACACACTTGCGCAAGAACATACCAAGCAAGCCCCAACCATATTATGCACCTGCGCATCCAAATTATGCCCATTTCAAATTATGCAACTGCAATTATAACTACCAAATTACCCACCCATCAAATGATGCACCTACCAAATTAAGCACGTGTGTGCACACCAGCCAAATTAGGCACCTGAATTATGAATCCGCGCATGCATCTTCAGATGCACATATGCCACATCAAGCCCACCGACGTCCGCGCGCCCACCGACGTCCGCGCGCCCACCGACGTCCGCGCGCCCACCGACGTCCGCGCGCCCACCGACGTCCGCGCGCCCACCGACGTCCGCGCGCCCACCGACGTCCGCGCGCCCACCGACGTCCGCGCGCCCACCGACGTCCGCGCGCCCACCGACGTCCGCGCGCCCACCGACGTCCGCGCGCCCACCGACGTCCGCGCGCCCACCGACGTCCGCGCGCCCACCGACGTCCGCGCGCCCACCGACGTCCGCGCGCCCACCGACGTCCGCGCGCCCACCGACGTCCGCGCGCCCACCGACGTCCGCGCGCCCACCGACGTCCGCGCGCCCACCGACGTCCGCGCGCCCACCGACGTCCGCGCGCCCACCGACGTCCGCGCGCCCACCGACGTCCGCGCGCCCACCGACGTCCGCGCGCCCACCGACGTCCGCGCGCCCACCGACGTCCGCGCGCCCACCGACGTCCGCGCGCCCACCGACGTCCGCGCGCCCACCGACATCCGCGCGCCCACCGACATCCGCGCGCCCACCGACATCCGCGCGCCCACCGACATCCGCGCGCCCACCGACAGTCCGCGCGCCCACCGACATCCGCGCGCCCACCGACATCCGCGCGACAACCGACATCCGCGCGCCCACCGACATCCGCGCATCGACTTTATTTTCTTTATATAACTTTTTTTGCTTTCTGTTAACCGCAAATTTCTCCTTAAATTTCGCTCATATTTTTATTTCTCCTGAACGTACTCCAAATATTTTCGAATTCAGCCGCAGGTGATTTGGAAGTATTGTATAAGAAAGTAATGAGGGGAAAAACAACACTGAACGTAAAATTGCTTATAAAATTACACGCGGTCAATAAATGCTGGGATTGACAACGACGTTCTATAACGGACATACAAAACATTTATTCAGAATTTCCTGCCGATATTGCACCAGCAAATAAGTTAAAGATAATATTTGTTCAGAACATGCATCTTTACTGTGGCAACATATGGATGCGAGTCGTGGACCATCTTTCCTGTGGCAGCGTACGTACAAATGCGATTCGTGGACTATCTTTATTACAGCAACACACATGTGTGTTGTTTGTCCATCAAGAATGATGATGATCATTCATTTCATCCAGTGGGGTTGAAAATGTGGAGCCGTGTGTTCTAAGATAGCTGATAAGGCCTATTTTGGCTCGAATATGTTCTTTGACAAAGTGGACAAGGAATGCTTGACGTTTCTGTAGGAGAATTTCCTGCAGCGGTTTTTCTGTCCTGCCTTTTCTTCACAGCTCTTGCAGTGCTGGTTACCTCACACGTGACTGCACCCTTGCGTAATGATGCACGCCACGAAATTCGGTCTCTGGCTGCATTCTCCCAGGTGTCATGTTGAATTCCAAAAGCATTCATTGAGATTTTCAGACACATATGTGAGTCGTGGAGCATCTTTCCTGCGTCAGCAAATGAATAGAGGTCGTGGACCATCTTTCCTGTGGCAACTTACCAATGTGAGTCGTGGACTATTTTTCCTGTGGCAACATACGAATGTGTTTCGTGGACCATTTTTCCCGTGTCTACCAAATTACGCATCTGTGTACCGACCTACTAAATTACGCACCTGCATGCATACCTACCAAATTACGCACTAGCGCGTTCACCTACCAAACTATAAACCTGCGCTTACACCAAATATAATATGCACCAGCGCGTACATCTACCAAATTGTACCAAATTGAATGTTGAGAAAATATTTGGAGTACGTTCAGGAGAAATAAAAATACGAGCGAAATTTAAGGAGAAATTTGCGGTTAAAAGAAAGCAAAAAAAGTTATATAAAGAAAATAAAGTCGATGCGCGGATGTCGGTGGGCGAGCGGATGTCGGTGGGCGCGCGGATGTCGGTGGGCGCGCGGATGTCGATGGACGCGCAGAATGTCGGTGGGCGCGCGGATGTCGGTGGGCGCGCCGGATGTCGGTGGGCGCGCGGATGTCGGTGGGCGCGCGGATGTCGGTGGGCGCGCGGATGTCGGTGGGCGCGCGCGGGATGTCGGTGGGCGCGCGGATGTCGGTGGGCGCGCGCGGGTGTCGGTGGGCGCGCGCGGGTGTCGGTGGGCGCGCGCGGGTGTCGGTGGGCGCGCGCGGGTGTCGGTGGGCGCGCGCGGGTGTCGGTGGGCGCGCGCGGGTGTCGGTGGGTGGGCGCGGGTGTCGGTGGGCGCGCGCGGGTGTCGTAGGGCGCGCGCGGGTGTCGTTGGGCGCGCGCGGGTGTCGGTGGGCTCGCGCGGGTGTCGGTGGCGCGCGCGGGTGTCGGTGGGCGCGCTGGGTGTCGGTGGGCGCGCGGGGTGTCGGTGGGTGTGCGGGGTGTCGGTGGGCGCGCGGGGTGTCGGTGGGCGCGCGGGGTGTCGGTGGGCGCGCGCGGGTGTCGGTGGGCGCGCTGGGTGTCGGTGGGAGTGCGGGGTGTCGGTGGGCGCGCGGGGTTTCGGTGGGCGCGCGGGGTGTCGGTGGGCGCGCGGGGTGTCGGTGGCGCGCGGGGTGTCTGTGGGCGCGCGGGGTGTCGGTGGCCGCGTGGGGTGTCGGTGGGCGCGCAGGGTGTCGGTGGGCGCGCGGGGTGTCGGTGGGCGCGCGGGGTGTCGGTGGGCGCGCGGGGTGTCGGTGGGCGCGCGGGGTGTCGGTGGGCGCGCGGGGTGTCGGTGGGTGCGCGGGGTGTCGGTGGGCGCACGGGTTGTCGGTGGGCGTGCGGGGTGTCGGTGGGCGTGCTGGGTGTCGGTGGGCGCGCGGGGTGTCGGTGGCCGCATGGGGTGTCGGTGGGCGCGTGGAGTGTCGGTGGGTGCGCGGGGTGTCGGTGGGCGCGCGGGGTGTCGGTGGGCGCGCGGGGTGTCGGTGGGCGCGCGGAGTGTCGGTGGGCACGCGGGGTGTCGGTGGGCGCGCGGGGTGTCTGTGGGCGCGCGGGGTGTCGGTGGGCGCGCGGGGTGTCAGTGGGTGCGCGGGGTGTCGGTGGGCGCGTGGGTTGTCGGTGGGCGCGCAGGGTGTCGTTGGGTGCGCGGGTGTCGGGGGGCGCACGGATGTCGGGGGGCGCGCGGATGTCGGGGGGCGCCCACCGACATCCGCGCGGGCAGGTGCCTTCATTTGGTTAATTGATAGGTGCATAATTTGGCAGAACTTGCCAGGTGCGTTTGCAGGATCATACTTTGGCTGGTGTGAGGGTAGGAGTGTGGGCACATATGCTTGATTTGGCATATGTGCATCTGAAGATGCATGCACGGATGCATAATTATACAGGAGCACACGCAGGTGCCTAATTTTGATGGAGTGCACACAGGTGCTTAATTTGGTAGGTGCATCATTTGATGGGTGGGTAATTTGGTAGTTATAATTGCAGTTGCATAATTTAAAAGGGGCATAATATGGAAGGGCCATAATTTGGTAGTGCATGCGCAGGTGCATAATATGGTTGGGGGTAACTTAGTATGTTCTTGCGCAAGTGTGTAATTTGATTGGTGTGCACGTAGGTGCATAATTTGGTAGATGTACGTGCTGGTGCATATTATATTTGGTGTAAGCGCAGGTTTATAGTTTGGTAGGTGAACGCGCTAGTGCGTAATTTGGTAGGTGTGCATGCAGGTGCGTAATTTAGTAGGTCCGTACACAGATGCGTAATTTGGTAGACACGGGAAAAATGGTCCACGACTAACATTCATATGATGCCACAGAAAGATGGTCCACGAAACACATTCGTATGTTGCCACAGGAAAAATAGTCCACGACTCACATTGGTAAGTTGCCACAGGAAAGATGGTCCACGACCTCTATTCATTTGCTGACGCAGGAAAGATGCTCCACGACTCACATATGTGTGTCTGAAAATCTCAATGAATGCTTTTGGAATTCAACATGACACCTGGGAGAATGCAGCCAGAGACCGAAATTCGTGGCGTGCATCATTACGCAAGGGTGCAGTCACGTGTGAGGTAACCAGGACTGCAAGAGCTGTGAAGAAAAGGCAGGACAGAAAAACCGCTGCAGGAAATTCTCCTACAGAAACGTCAAGCATTCCTTGTCCACTTTGTCAAAGAACATTTCGAGCCAAAATAGGCCTTATCAGCCATCTTAGAACACACTGCTCCACATTTTCAACCCCACTGGATGAAATGAATGATCATCATCATTCTTGATGGACAAACAACACACATGTGTGTTGCTGTAATAAAGATAGTCCACGAATCGCATTTGTACCTACGCTGCCACAGGAAAGATGGTCCACGACTCGCATCCATATGTTGCCACAGTAAAGATGCATGTTCTGAACAAATATTATCTTTAACTTATTTGCTGGTGCAATATCGGCAGGAAATTCTGAATAAATGTTTTGTATGTCCGTTATAGAACGTCGTTGTCAATCCCAGCATTTATTGACCGCGTGTAATTTTATAAGCAATTTTACGTTCAGTGTTGTTTTTCCCCTCATTACTTTCTTATACAATACTTCCAAATCACTTGCGGCTGAATTCGAACAGCATGTCGGGATTGTGCAATGCATAACCCCTAAGCCACAAGCACATTTTCAATATCTAATTGTATCATTCTTAATATGGTATTGTGAGCAAGACCCTACCATCAGATATGAAGGGGAACTTGAGGAATTCAGAACTATTAAAATAGGTGTCCGACAACAATGTATTTTAGTTACAACTTCAAGTTTTCAACATTTACCGCCACTCGTTAATGATAGTTTTTTTTTTGAAACTTTATTTTGTATAAAGTTTTGTGTGTGCAAGGGAGGATAAATGTGACTATTTCTTACTGTCTCTTGGGTGCGCACCCCATCGTTCCTCTGTCTATCCTGTGGTTATCCTTGATGTCCGCGAGAGTATGTTATGTGTATTTCATAATGCATGATGATCTTCAATTTTTGTTTATATACCAACAATTTGGATGGACATACCACTCTATTTTTAACTATGAAATAATGCAAGCGGATTGCAGTGGTCTTAATAAAGAGAAGAAGAAGTAATGGTAATTGACCACATGAAGTTTGTGAAGACTAATGACCAGAGGAGTGTGTGTGGATTTGCAATATACGAGGTACAGTTAAATGGTTTTTGTAAAAAAAAAAAAAGGCGAACTTTTAAGGAAGATTAAGTAATAGATTGTACGAAAGGGGGAATTGGTAAAATTTAGGAGAATAGCGGTTGGCTATAAAGATTTCGAGTATTTGGGGCAAGGGATTTAGGGATGTAGAAATAGGAGATAGTTATCTCGAAGTTACTATAAGGGTTGTAAATCGAGGTAGATAAGTTTTGGGTTAAGACTTTTTGGGGGAAAAGTCTCGTTGAGGGTATGAAGGAATATAACAGAGTCTCTGTCTCTGTTAAGGGAATCTAAGTTGGCGTGCAAGAGAAAAAGGGGCTAAACTTCAGTGCACGCGGGAGCACCCTGGGAAAATGTAAATAACTAGGGATGCTCACGCGTGACGTGAAGAGATAGCAACGGGGAGTGATGAGCCAGCAGTCTTAGAGCGAGGTCATGTTTAAGTCACCATCCGTTTCGTTGATATATCTGGACCTCTGTTATTAATCTACAATATTTATACGAATCTGTAAACCTGAAGCAACTACTATTAAATGCCATACATCAAGAGACTGCTGGAGTTATGTTATATCTGATTTCACCAATTCGCTACTCTGCAATAATATGCCCCCTTCGGGCACAGTTGCCCGGTAGTCTATCAAACCCCAAGCTTCCTCTCGCCGGACTCTATATTCCAGAGGTTCGTTCGGGCCGACATAACCCAAGTCAAGCGGTCCTGGCTCTGCGGCTGGCTCGCGGTGTGTGATGGGGCGCTCGGCGGCTGGCTCGGCGGCTGGTTCGCGGCGCAGGAAGATTGTGCGTGGCTTTGGGATGGGGCGCTCGGCGGCTGGCTCGCGGCGCAGGATGGATGTGCGTGGCTTTGGGATGGGGCGCTCGGCGGCTGGCTCGGCGGCTGGCTCGCGGGGCAGGATGGGGCACTCAATGACTGGCTTGCGGCGCGGTGGCTCAGCGGCTAGCCCTCTTTGGGGCCTGCGTGCGAGCTGTAGTGCTGCGGTGGTCTCGGCTTCAAGCCGTTGCCACTCCCGAGTGCGTTGGGCCTCGTCTTGCACCTGTCCTTGCAGCGCTGGGTACCGCTCGGCCGCTCGCTTGAGCAGTTCCGAACGAACAAAATCGCGCGCATGGGCGAGTTCTCTGATAAGGGTGGCTTTGTTCCGCCGGCTGTCATAGTCACGTGCTTGCTGTTGTACTGAGTGTAGGCATGGTCAAATATACAACTTCGCCCGTCTAGCAGGTGAGTGTATATAGGTACAACATATAGTTCCATGTCTCCAATTAAAATTCTAAAATACTGTGATCTTGGACAAACGTCGAAACTCTGCGTTAAATGGTTTCATCTTTTCATGGTACCACGTTCGGCGATTGGTGGCGTTATAACCACACTCCATACATAGTGTTAGATAGTTTGTGACTCCCCTCCCACAGCCTTGGCAGGGCTTGGTGCATGTCCCTTTCCGCACCTGAACTGCGTGTACCTTGTAGAACTCCCTCATACAGCTACGCTCACAGAGTTCTGTGGAATATAGCCGAAGCCACTTACACTTGTTCTTCGCGGTACGCATCACAGTATACCCAAAGATTATATATTCTAAATCGGTGGCGCGCCACCCCACTCTCTCAAGCTATATGTGTATGTGGATGTATGTGCATGTGTATGTGTGCGTGTGTGCGTGCGTGTGTATGTGTGCGTGCGTATGTATGTGTGTGCGTGGGTGCATGTGGATGTATGTGCACGTGTATGTGTGCGTGCGTATGTATGTGCGTGTGTGTGGGTGCATGGGTTCATGTGTGTATGTGTGCGTGCGTATGGATGTATGTGTTCGTGATGTGTATGTGTATGTGCGTGTGCGTGTGAGTGCGCCCCGGGGCCCTGGGGGGGGGTTGGGCTGGAGCTGTGTGTGCGTGCTTGTGGTACCCCCATGTATACGGCTAAGGGTTGCCCCCGGGGTTCGTCGCGGTCCTGGGGGGCGTCGTTTTGGCTCCCCGCCGCTACCACCACCCCCTCGAATGTGCTACTCCCTCGACTACGGCTAAAAGCCCCATTATATACCTACTTCCTGCATGGTGTTCTCAATTGGCTACACATCTCTGAACTTTCTGTTCTCGCAGATCATCTCTTCGTTCTCGCAAACGTCTTACTTCTCGTAGAAAATTCAATATATCAGTCTGGTCCATGGCTTGTCCACCCTCAATGGCAGCCTTACCTGTAAACATGCTCATTTCCTTGTACACCCACATGCCCTGGCATGAAAATGAAACTAATCTTTGCCAGCCGCGACAGCTCCAGAGACAACAACCATTGTCTTCGGACATCTTCTATGTTGAGCCGAGTTTGGAGCTCTTTGGTGAGATGGTGACAGGGGAAACAAACATAGTAAAACAAAATGTTTGGGTACCCCCCCCCCCCCCTTTCATATGAAACTATGTCAATGAATAAAGTGTACTAATATTGCACATATGTCACCTACACGCACACATGCAACGCTCTGTTAATATACGCACACAAATACTGAATACACAGGACGCAATGTAACAACGCTAACAATATAAATACAATGTCACTTTTATTTATCGTTCTTCCTTATTGCGATTATTACCCTTGTGTATTACCATTTCTATTATTAGGGTTCTATGGATATTTATTCTTACCTTACGATCCTTAGTATTATTATACTCCCCCATTTCCCCCTTATACCCTCCTGTTACTATTGATATTAACGCTGCTGCCGCCCTCACTGATTGGTTCTAACAATTTTTGCTGCCATTATCATCATTACCGAAGTGGTGGTGATGTACTGGCGGGTTTGGAGCCACTTGGTGAGGATGGTGACAGGGGAAACAAAACTTTGGGTACCCCCCCCCCCCCCCGCTTCTCATATGTAAATATGTCAATGACTAGACTGTTGAAGTATTACACATATGTCACCTACACGCCCACATGCAACGCTCTGTAAATACACGCACACAAATACTGAACACACATGACGCATGTAACAACACTACACACGAACAAAACAAACGCAGTCACCACCCTTTCTGCATTGTAAATTAGTATACTCCTTCATCCCCCCTCCCCCACTCCCACCATACCGATACTGTTGTTGTTGATGCTGCTGCCGCCCTCACGGATTTGGTTCTAACAAGATACTGCCTTTGTCATCATTACCGAAGATTGGTGGTGATGGTATTGGTGGGGTTGGTGCCGATAGGTGAGGGTGGTGGCGTGGGAAAAATAACAGCACTTTTGTTCGTTGTCGGTTGTTTTCTTCTCCTTTACAACCATTTCAAATCTTAAAAATGTTTCAATGAATAAAATGTTGTAATATTGCGCATATGTCACCTACACGTCCACATGCAACGCTCTGTAAAAGCACAAACAATACACATTGCAACAATTTTAACACTCAATTAAAGTTAAAAAAAGATATATATATATATATATATATATATATATATATATATATATATATATATATAGAGAGAGAGAGAGAGAGAGAGAGAGAGAGAGAGAGAGAGAGAGAGAGAGAGAGAGAGAGAGTGAGCGTGTGTGTGTGTGTGATTGTGTGTGTGTGTGAGTGTTTATGTGTGTAAGGAGCGTGTGTGTGTGTGTGGGTGTGTGTGTGTGTGGGTGTATGCGTGTGCGTAGTATGTGTGAGTGTGTGTGTGTGTGTGCGTGTGTGTTCGTAAAAGAAAGGGGGCATAATATTAACTTAACTGTTTATAAGGGATATGACTGCACAGAATTTGTTTCGGAAAATCTGATTTGATATTACGCTGTTGAATAACTATACTGGAATCTGATACTTGAATGGTATCATGACAGTTCTAATATAAAGATTACACATAGGTGATGTTTTTGTTTCTTTATTACTTATATTTTAGATTTAGTAAAATGCAATGTAATAACAGTATAAAATATTTGCAAGACCTTGAGGGATATTTGCCATTTGGCAGTTTGATTTGTTACTCTGGTTTCTCTTCACAACGTATAAATCATAAAGCTTTCTTTCTTTGAAGAAGGATTTTATCACTTCGGCCTTTTGGCTAAGATCAAGTGTATTTGCTGGCCCCAGACAGTAGTGCGCTTGGTCTGGTCGGAGGCCGGGATGATCACTCTCGGTCCCTTGGCTAAGATCAGACGCATTTGCTGCATCCCCCCACAGTAGTGCGCCTGGTCTGGTCGGGGGCCGGGTGATCCAAAAAAAAAAAAAAAACCTCACATAAGCATCACTTTAAATGTGGGCCCGGTGGACCACTGTGGGCAATAGCTCACAGTGGGACTAAGGGTCCACGCCAAAAACAGGGGGAAGGCGGGGAACCAGCTAGTCTGGGATGACCGCCAAACCCAAAAAAAAAAAAAAAAAAAAAAATTTCTTTCTTTGTTTTGTACACACAGTACGCATGTAACAACACAAACAATACAAATGCAACAACTACCCCTCCTGCATTGTAAACTAGAATACTCCTTGACAACCCCCCACCTTTTCGATACTGTTCGTTTTGATGCTGCTGCTGTCTTCACCGGTCGGTTTTAAGCAAGTTTTACTGCCCTTTTCCTCATTACCAAGTGGTGATGATGGTATTGGTGGGGTCGGAGCTGACAGGTGAAAGGGTGGCAGAAAGAAAATAATGGTATATACTACCGTCTTGTTGTTGTTTGTACTCGTTTTCCGTTACCCTTCATTTCAAATGTAAAAATGTTGAAATAAATGTTGTAAAAATGTGCGCATATGTCACCTACACTTCCACATGCAACGCTCTGTAACAACACGAACAATACAAATGCAAAGTTTTCTTTAACACTCAATAAAAGTTTAAAAAAAAAAAAAAAATTTCTTTGTTTATGTTTCCTTCTTTGCTTCAATCGTAATGCGCGCATGCATTAATACAATTTTTTGTCCGGCCTGTAAAAGGCCAGATAAAAGAAAAAAATTCATTGTTTATGATGGTTACACAATATGATTGAAATAAATGACAAATAATTTTTATCCGGTCTGTGAAAGGCCCCCCCCCCCCCCCTCCCCAAAAAAAAAATTAAAATTTCTTTGTTTATGAGAATTATTTAACACTCAATAAACGTTTTTAAAAAATATTTTTTTTTTTACTAAAGATTTCCGTGGAGAGGAGCATTATAACGAGTCTAAAGACTATTTTTCAGACCCTACACCGGGTATATTGGAATAAATGTTACGAATGGGTTGAAATGTAAGCGCTATTATCATATGGTATGCCGGTGAACGTGAGGTGTCGGCTTCACCATCTTGTATGTAAGCAAATAATACCGTACCAGCCTTTTTCACGAGTTTGTAAGAAATTACATTTCACACGTCACCCAAAAACTTACACGTGACAATGCTCCGTAGCACACAAGGAACATTTACAAATAAACGACAACATGGTGAACTAAATACACCATTCTGTTTACGAAGAAGTAGTAGGCCTCTTTCAGTCCTGAAGGACTATAGAGTTGTGCCGCTTGGGAGGTGCCTGGACAGCACCGCTGATGACTGTATAGTCAATTCGAGAGTGACAATCCCTGTCACAGTTTCCGCATCTGTAAGACGAGGCAAGTCCCGCAGTAAGTGACTGCGCTTTGAGCCTGTGCCGCCTATCCTCAGTTTGTTGGATCATATTGCCCTCAAAGAGCACCAGTCCGTTTCGTACATCTCTTCTCCAGGAGCATCTGTCTGTTGCAACTCTCTCCCACGTGTCTGGATCTATTCCGATGGTTTTCATATCTTGTTTACACACATTCCTATATTGCATTTGGGGTCTTCCGGTTGGCCTATTTCCTGTGGCTAGCTCTCCGTAAAGGAGATCTTTGGGAATACGTTCATCCTCCATTCGAGATACGTGACCCAGCCACCGGAGGCGTCTCTGCTTGAGGAGGGTGTGCACTGTGGTAATATCTGCTCTTTCAAGCACTTGTTTGTTTGTTATGTGGTCTTTCCATGTTATGCCCAGGATACGTCTCAGACATCTCATGTGGAAGGAATTCAACTTCCATTCCTGTCTTGAGTACAGGGTCCAGAATTCAGACCCATAGAGTAGTGTGCTAACAATACAAGCTTTATATACTTGAGCTTTTGTACGCTCTGTTAGTCTATTATTCTCCCAAACTCTTTTAGCTAGCCTCGGAAAATGTTGTGGCTGCCTTTCCAATGCGTCTGTCGATTTCTGTCTCTAATGAAAGATTATCTGATATTGTCGAACCCAAATACACAAACTCGTGGACGAGCTTCAATTCGTAATTAGAAATGTTGATTGACGGAGGTGCACCAGCATCTTGTTCCATCTCCTGTGTTTTATTTAGGCTAATGGTGAGCCCAAAGTCTTTGCAGGCGGCTGCAAAACGATCTGAGCCTTTGGAGATCTTCTGCTGTATGAGTAGTCAGTGCTGCGTCATCTGCAAAAAGTAGTTCTCTTACGCATCTTGATCTTATTTTGGTCTTTGCCTTGAGTCTTGATGGGTTAAAAAGTTTGCCATCAGATCTTGTGTGGAGGTATATGCCTTCAGTGGCAGTCCAAAATGCCTGCCTTAAGAGAACAGCGAAGAAGGTACCAAAGAGTGTAGGAGCAAGCACGCAGCCCTGCTTTACTCCGCTGTTGATGCTGAATGACTGGGATGTTGAGCCGTCAAATAAAATGGTCCCCTGCATGTTTTCGTGGAGTGATTTCACGAGACTAAGAAGGGTGGGTGGACATCCAACCTTTTCAAGGACCTTAAAAAGGTCGCTTCTGCTCACGAGGTCAAATGCCTTTGTGAGGTCGATGAAGGCAATATATAATGGCTTCCTCTGTTCTCTGCACTTCTCTTGGAGCGGCGGAGTGAGAAAATCATATCGATGGTGGACCTGTTGGGTCTAAATCCGCACTGCGCTTCGGGGTGGATTCTTTCAGCAAGAATGTGTAATCTTTTAAGGATTACTCTGGCAAAGATCTTGCCTCTAATGCTGAGTAGGGAAATGCCGCAATAGTTGTTGCAGTCGCTTCTGTCGCCTTTGTTTTCATAAAGGGTAATGATGTTTGCATCTTTCATATCTTGTGGTATTGATATTTCTTTCCAGCAGAGCTGAAATATTGCATACAGTTCTGGGATGATTGTTTCTTTGCTACATTTTAAAATTACAGGTGGAATACTATCTTTTCCAGGTGCCTTACCGGATTTGAGAAAGTCTAGTGCTTCGCTGATTTCTGTGAGGCAAGGTTCGTTATCCAGGGCAATCATGGCGGACTGTTGATCGATGGCTTCCAGAGCTTCTTCGCTGACCGTGTTATCCACTGAGTATAACTCTGAGTAGTGTTCTACCCAGCGATCCATTTTTTTGTGTGCTCGATCTTGTATGATTACTACCTCAGTTGATCGTAAAGGGGCCATCTTATTTTTTGATGGACCGACAGCTTGCTTGATGCCCTCGTACATTCCTCTTATATTTCCAGTGTCTGCACAAGTTTGAATTTGAGCAGAGAGCTGTAGCCAGTATCTGTTCGCACATCTTCTTGCCATCTGTTGTGCTCTATTTCTGGCCGTTCGCAATGCCTGCAATGTTTTCTCTGAAGGTGATGTTTTATACATTGAGAATGCATGTCTCTTTATCTCCAGGACTGGGAGCATATCTCCAGAGTGTGCTTCAAACCAGTCGGTTGACTTAGTTTGCTTCTTGCCAAATGTTGATAGTGCTGTATTGTAGATGGTGTCGCGAAAATGACTCCATCTCTCGGTGGAATTTCCGTTTGCGGGGTCAGGCAGAGTATCCGCTAGAGCCTGCGTGAATTTGTTGAACTTCTCTTTATTTTGAGTGCCGCTGGTGTCAATGCGTGGTCTTCCTTCTGTTCGGCTTCTGTAGATTCTCTTGGGCTTTATCTTCACCTTGCTGGAGACAAGTGAATGGTCAGTGTCGCAGTCAGCACTATGATAGCTTCGAGTCAGCCGTACATTGCGGGGGTTGCTGCGTTTAGTGAGCACCAGGTCGAGTTGGTGCCAGCTCTTTTATCTGGGGTGCCTCCATGACACCTTGTCTTGAGGTTTCGTGTCAAAGAAGGTGTTGGTCACGCACAGATTATGGTGGCTGCAGAATTCCAAGAGACGTTGTCCATTGTCATTGATCTTCCCAACGCCAAACTGTCCTAGACATGAAGGCCAAGATTTGTGGTCGGAGCCAACCCTGGCATTGAAATCCCCCAGGATAAAGAGATGATGTTTCTCTTGTGTTTCACTGACTTCTTTGCTAAGGTCATCATAGAACTTGTCTTTAGATTATGATGCTGCAGTTAGTGTTGGGGCGTAAACGCTTATAATACTAACTGGGCCTGCCTCTGTCTGGAGTTGGAGCTTCAGTATTCTTTCAGTGCCATCACTTGGTGGTATGATGGAATTAAGCAGCTTGTTTCTGATAGCGAAGCCAACTCCATGCTCCCTGGTCTCTCCGCACGGCTTGCCATGCCAGTAGAAAGTGAAGTCCTTCTCCTTGATGCTTCCAGATTCTTGGAGTTTGGTCTCTTGCAGGGCGACAATGTCTATCCCCAGTCTAGTTCGTTATTTATCACTGCAGTTTTGCGGCATCCACAATCTCGTTTAGGTCGTCTAAGATGCCAAGGGGTCATGGTTCTTATGTTCCATGTTCCCAGCCTTAGGGCCGGTTGTTTTTTTTTTTTTTCTTGTTGCTAGGTGTATATATTGCGGTCCATGTGTGAGGATTTTCCCCTAAGCTCCACACACCCACAGGAGCAGATGAACCGTGGCGAGACAACACCTTATTGACTGGGGGTTGCCCAGCTTAGGCGGTCGGTAGCTGTCTAGTGAGATACGATGATCTCTCCCACCGTCGGAAGTAGCCCCTGGCGCCTTGCTCTACGCCAATCGAGCATTAAGACTTATAACCGGCAAATGCTGCTTCCCGTGTTGTGTCACCGCTTTACGCGGTGCTGAAGTGACCTCTTCAGGGCACAAGCCTGGGCAATGGAAATCGGAGAACCAGCTGTTGCCCAGTAGCAAGTTCCCCCTCTCCACGTCGCCGATGTTGACCAAGGGAAAGGCAGTAGCCAATGCAACTTGGCATCGGTGCCGTCGCAGGAGTTGCCAGAACTATGTTGTTTACAACATGGAACTGCCTTAGGGACTCCATCTCCGGATTTGTCCTCAGGGTTTACTCCCGAAGCCTTTCCCATATGGGTATACCCGCAAGGCAGCGGAGGTTTGAGATTTAGAGTTCCCTCTCTTAGAAGAGATACCAACCAAGGCTGACGAGCCTCCTCTGCCCGGGAATCAATAAGGAGGGAAGTCTACCATTCTTCCTTCCTGGAAGTGACCATACTGATCGGATGACCGTAGCCATTGTCTCTACTGATAGATCCTCTGCCCACCGTCACTGACTTGAAACCATAACCAACAGCTATCTGTCGGCTGCTCCCAAGTCCAATCCACCACCTGCTCACATGGCTTCACGTTACCCTGTTGTGGGGACTAAACGGGTACTCCACCTTGCCCAAGGGTGTCCCGTAGGCTAGCGGAGGGAAGGAGGTGCTTTACTTCTCCTTTGACAGGGGGTACCCCTACCCCGCTACCCGGACGTTAACGTTAACGAAGAAGTAAAGAGAGAGAGAAAGAGGGAGTAAATGGTCGGAAAACTAAAGGGAGAGAATCTAATACATATAGCATTGCATTCTATTATTTTCCTTGGTATGGTCTCAAGGTATGGTGTCCGCCTCGAGTGCTGGAGGTCCCAGGTTCAAGCCCCGCCGGTGAGGATCGGGATTTATTTCACGTGGACTTCTAGTAATACGTTTTCCCCTGGTCTCTGGGTAGTGAGATCGGACGCCCGTGTGTATTGTTACGCACGTAAAAAGGTCCCTTGGCAGTTGGAAATCGCACAATAGTAGCCTAACGGCGCTGCCAGGGCAAAATTTCGAGTTAAAAATCTACTCAAAGTATTACAGGAACCTCGCCGGTGCTACCGAGTTCGTGCACTGAGCTGAGTTTCTCCAGACTCGGGTTTGAGTTAGGAGGAGAACGGGGCACGTATGGGTTACACCCGTGTGCCGTGATGTTGATCCATCGACTAAACTAAACTAAACTAAACTAAACTAAACTAACCTAATTTTCCCCAAGAGAAATAACTCGCAATGGAGCACCAGAAACGTTTCTTCGTCCTTAGTGACAAAGAAAATTTAATATATGGATAGACCGCTCATAATTTTTGTTTAACATTTAGCATAGCATTCATGGTCATCTGATGTTTGCGAGAGATTTAATTTGTTGAATAATAAACTATGTGCAGTCATTGCACAAACACTTTTTAAAAAAAAAATTTCTTTATTTATGTGTAGAACATTGTATAAGGTGTCCATTACCCCTTGTGGACAACATTCACCTTCGGCAGTTTGTAGTTTCAGACGTCAACATCACGTGTAGATTTGGATTAAAGATTTTCTCTTTCGCGAATTATTTAAACATATCAGTGATATTAATTTTGTGGAAGTGATTTCGATAGTTTTCACCACGTGTAGATCTGGATTAAAATTTCCACTGTCACGGATTATATAAGATGGAAAACCAAATTGTTAAACGTGTCAAAGTCAACACGAGTGAAGGTTTCGAGTGAGGAGCGTTCCACCAAGCAAAGACACTTGTGTTTTCATTATCAGGACCTCATGTATTCCGGTTCAACTACTCGCTGATGGCGAGCGTCTTGAAGGGGCCTTGCGGGATCGGTAGGGAAGGGATAAAATCCATCTACCGTTTTAAGGACCCTAAAAGATGGTACGTTACGCTGACACCGGAAGCAAAGGCGGCTCATTATGAACGGCTTCACGGGACAAAACATGAACTTCAGGATCCTAAAGTAACTATTGAATCGAAAACATAGAGAAGGAAAAGACCAAGGCTATGATTCACTGGATGCCTACAACCGCAAAGATTGAGACAGTGAAGCAAATAGCCGCGGATATTTCGAAAGATATAAATGCGGAAGTGCATAAACTTAAAAACAGCACGGACAATTGGTTACTTCTGTGCAACCCGAAAGAACCTCTGCCACATTACGTGGACATGGAGTTGGACGGGGTAGAAGACAAGCTACACCGTCTCTTGATCACAGTTGATGTGTGATGAATGATTCCTATATGATCACCCATACCCATATGAATGTGTCTGTGGACTGAGTGAAATTATCATCCATACATATGAATGATGTCAGAGTTGAGTGAGTGAGTGAAGTTACATGCTGAGTGAGAGAGAGGGAGTATAAGCCAACAGTCAATCTAATGATAGCCAGCAACTTTGATGTGGGATGCCATGCCTATCACTAGAGAAATGCTTCGGTGTACCCCATAAACTTAAAATTAATTTAATACACTCCGGCGCATAACACCACTTTGTATAAAGTATCATTCATATCCCTATCATCTAGTCTTGTGCGCAAAGCACGACACAAACCATATCATACATTACGCATAGCCCCAGCATCTGTGTTTGTAATTTAAGCAAAATCCCACTTTGTAGTTCATGTTAACACATATGGTCTATTGTAATGATAATAATGAATTTCAAAGATAATGAGGATAACTGTAATTTAATGAAAATGATATAACCATGATTATGATGATAATGTTAGAATAATGTAATGATTTCTAATGTCATAAACATGATAAGAATGATGATGATTGTAATAACAATGTAATAATTATGAAAATAATGATAAGGATTTTTAATTTACAATTATTATAAAAACCATGATGTTGATGATAATAATCAATGTTACATCCATGAGAATGGAAGAAATCTTCTCACTTGAAGCATTTAATGAAGAAGAATACACCTGAAGGCTATACAAGAATAATACCAGCATGTACTTATCTTGTTGATAAGCAAATACTCATGGAAATGGGACCTGACTTTTAAAAGCTCTTAATGTATAAGACCCTTTTCCTTGAATAGGAAAAGATGAAGTAGAGAACAAAACTAGATACAGAAGAGAATGGTCAACATAATTGTTAAATTCCCAATCACTCAAGGTATTACTTCTATAAACCTGAGGACAGGCATAGGTGATGATGAAACTGCACATCTGCTAGTTAAACCTTGAACACTTGATAGTGGAAGATTGGATTGAGAGCAAACAACTGTGTTGGTGATAACTACATGAAAACACCATGACTATCTTTCTTCTATGTTATTTTCTCTAAAGAACAGGATCCATTTTATTGATTTCACTGGTTATGTTCTTAGGCTTTTACATGTAAATTCTAATGTCATATTTCTGATATTATTCGAATTATGTGATTGATGGAATTTCAGGTAGTGATTTTATTCATGTCAATCCAGACCTGACTTGGTGAAGTTTGAAGGCAGCACCTGTTGAGTGAGCACATGGTTGAGTGATGCTCTTGACAGAGTAGCGTCGAACCTTATCTACCTGCAACCATTCCATTTGTATCATAGGAGAGGTAATCTTTATTTAAATAAGTACCTGCCAAGACAAAGGAAAACAAGAGCCAACTTATGTTCTACTACGCCCAGGAACCATAATACAACAATTGATGATAGCCAGAGTGATTCCCAAAGCTGGAAGTGGAGAATCCTGATTGGAGACAGTTCTTTTTTTCAGATCATCCAGAGTAGCTTTACAGGTCACTGCGAAAAAATCGAAACTGTTAATATCTACCATATCATGGGCACATCAAGTCTGTAATATTTAATGTATATGTATATGTCCTTATTTCTATGACAGGAAATTGTAATTTTGAATGCACTTTACAAAATCCATATTTATGTGTATTAAATCATTTAAAAAAAATAAGGTCATGTCATGTATTGATTGTATTTTACTTGTCATAATCAAATTGTTTTAAATTACCCTAGATAGAATTAATTAGTTGGTAGAGGAGAGGCAAGGAACCACTTAGGGAATAAATTGGGTATAAAAGGGAGTACACTTTTTCAGTATTTCCTAAAGGTATTCCTTGGTTCTCTAAAACTCTATTTCTGGTCTCAACAATTGAGTCAGTACAACTAAATTAATTAAACGGGCAGGATCACATTGGGAAAAATGATGTTTCATCATTTATCTCTGTGGGGTTGAGCCATCAATCAAACCCATATCCGACAAGCACCATCTACAGTATCAAACATACTACACTCATGCAAGACAAAAAAAGATGGAGGTATCGCCCTCCAAGACATAACAATCAAAATAAAAGCACTTAGGATCAAACACGTTAGCGAAATACCACAAAACCAAGAAAAACACCCTTTAGCACACTATTACATTGGAATTAGGCTATCTTATTTAAAACCTATTAGGAATACATCCTCACATTACTTTGGCACACTCCCAACATTTTACAAAACATGTATTTCAGCCATTAAAGGACACAAAAAATTACTACACAAGAAAACACATACAAACTACAAGCATTTAGTTAAACTACAAGCAACTCCAGTACACCTCAGAATTAAAAGAGGACATAGATATTTCATAAAAGATTATACCGAAACTTTCTCTAATATTCACACCAAGCAGATTACCCCAAAAGCAAAGGAAATTACATATAGGCTTGTTTACAGCATGACCCCAGAGACAACAGAGAGAACAGCAAAAATAACTAAACAAATACTACAGTGTCAGCTTTGTAGACGGAACGTCCAAGAATCAGAAGAGCACCCTATTACGAATGCAACACAATCATGCCAACAAGATATCTCCTATAAAACATCCTAAACACTCAAACGAAACAAAGAAAAGATGTTTACAAAGCTATCATGATAAATTCCATTCCTTACTCCACACAAGACATCCACACAAAGCTACTTGTTCTATTGGCAGAGTACAGCAATCTTATATGGACATTAAGAAATAAAGCATTATACAATTACAGAACAATCAGCAAAGAAATTTTTCAACAACTTTATCAATAAAAAGTCTCAAATATTCTAGCCTTAGCCCCACAAGCGTAAATCCCGTAAGAGTTTTGCCTGAAGACAGCACATATTACAGAAGAAGCAAATAACTTGTTTTAAACAAAGTATACCACAACTGTAAATGTGTTTATTGACGGTATTAATAATCTTACAATTATTATTATTATTATTATTATTATTATTATTATTATTATTATTATTATTACGTTTATTACTACTGCTACCATTATTATTAATTTTCCCATTATTATATTTGAATGTGCAACATGAAATATATTGTGGATGTGTGTCTGTGTCGTTGGCAGTAACATATGTATGCGTCTGAATGTGGATGCAGGTGTGTGTGGTGCATGTATTTGCACGCGCATGTGTACGAGTGTGTGTGTGTGCGCACGTGTGTAGCAGCTTTTAAACCAAGGCGATATCTCAAGTATTAAAATGATGTTATATGGTAATGATATTTTTGAAAAAAAAAAATATGCACCACCATGTATAAACAAATTAAATAAGCCCTTCAAGTACCTGCCAGATAGCTACTTAGAAAAATCACACCTTGCATGGAACCAAAAGATAAACACAAGGAGAACTGCAGTGGACAGTGTAGTGGACAGCGCACGACCACTAGGACGTCACGGCCATGTTCACCGGACAACGGGAACTTGACAACAAAATATACACTGTGGGAATTCAGAAGGAAACAGACGTGTTTGTGGTTTTCTAAGGACGATGTAATTTTGGTTACAAGAACTTGAAGGATGACAGCCGACTTGTTCTGAGCCACGAATATCTAACAACAGTTACTGGAAACGCCATGGATAAACGAACGACCGGCAACCTCTAGACGAATTGAGTCGGCACAAGTGATAACACGAGAGTCAGATTGATTCAGCAAGGGAAATATTGTGGAGATGATAACGGTGAGACAGAGGACATGCGAAGATCAGTAAGTACCCGTAGTAACTTAGGCCGCTCCCCGAATACCTCGGGACACTAAGACGTGTGCTATTACCTATGCATGTAATATCTGCACAACCAGAATAAATCTCACGTGTATTTCGTTTCACGCTGTGTCGGCAATTTGTTTCTCAAGTTACCTTTGTTGCCTATTGTTAATGAGCCAACGATACTATGGTGTGAGTCAATGAAATAAGACATGGCTGTAATTTAAGACGACTTGCATTATAGCTACGTGGGGGAATCGTCCGGATTGCATATAAGTAAACAAAGCTGCCGCCTTCATATGGAATAAATTGCGCCAAAATATATAAACATAATGAAAGAAAGTGATTGCGCACTGATAACCAAGTCCACGCACCGTGCAACACGCACCGGAAAACCGCAGCGCGGCATTTGAGAACAACGACTGCCGTTTTTCTAACATCAATTTTGTGCCCAAAAATTAGTGCGTATTTTATTGTCACGCACGAACAGAGCAGACGGTAAGGTTTATAAAATTGTTGCACACGACAGACGTCAGAGTAGTGTTGTATACGTCACAGGGAAGGCGTTGTCTTCAACATACACATTTCCGCTCTGCTGTGATTCAGTACATCGATATCTCGACTAGTTATTGTGGACAGGATGCTATTTTACATATTCGGGCATCGTCTGAAAGTCTTCTAGTATAGCCACACATACTCTGTCACCAGTTACTGCTTCATTCACAGGAAGCATAATATACAGAAGTTATTGTCCTCACTGAATTGTGCTACACAAGATTCAGATTACTACACGTTAGATCACTATTGTATATATGGATACGTTGGACATTCGTGATGCCATTACAAGTTAGTCATGCAATTATCATTCCAATAATCAAACTGGACACTGTCGCTGACTGGCAAGGACTTGTTAGCAGCGTTTCGTTGATCATAGCGCCATTTTAGAACATTACACTGAACCGACACCTCACTCACCCAACACACTAGAGTTATTTGTCGTCTACAGGGAATGTTAAAATTGGTATTCTCCAACATGTCACACTGGACACGGGTAGACAGTACATACGTCATACGTACCACACAGCAGACAACAGGAGGATTTGGAGCTTTCAAGTACTGAACAATAATTTACGAAGGATACGATCTACCAATTATCAAGCCAGAGTGCCACCTCATAGTACTCAGTTGACATTACATATCAAACGGGAGCAACAGGATGCAGTATTATATGGACGAGCGGAGGCAAATCAAGGTCATCGTTATAGCTACACTTTATAGCTACTGACACAGCCATCGATTACGTTTGCTACAGAGATCGATGACAGGCTCTATGACTAGGGTGTCACAGTTGTAAACTAACTGCTTATAGCACTACTTCGAAACACCATCACATTTTAGAACAGCATTCTTCAATTGCAAGTTACCAGTCTCTAAGCCACTACTGGTATCTAGCAGTCAGATACCACTCACACAGGTCAACGCTATACATTGAAAAGTGTCTACGAAGCACGCCAACTGTCAATCTTAAGGCCAGTATAAATTGCTGTTTGTTGATTGTTGCGTTAAAACTTTTTAATTGGATGCAGCCGTACGATATATTGACTAATTAGCGATGACTAAGTTCGCACTAAATTAAAGCGGGTGGTTGGGAGGTCGCTCTTCTTAAACATAGTACGGTCACGTCATTATTTAAGAAGACGTTATATACCCACAATCGTCAGGTCGTCACGAAGTTAATTTGTGGACATCTCACGTGTTGTTGGTATTATAGTGTATTGTAGTAGTGTTACAGTGACATTGTATGCGTAATTGAGGATCGATAGTTGGTCAATATTTTTGTCTTTTATATGTGCGAATATGTATTACGTGGCTCGTCACTCGTCGTCTGGTAACTGTCTGTTGATATATATTCTTTATATTGCATATATTTTTACATACTATTTACTGTGGTTTACATAGGGTAACAAGTAGAATAATTATATTGCAATAAAATTGCTGGAATTTCTTTTATTATTCAACTCTACATTGTTGATCTGTTGCGACTTTATATATATATTTATATATTCCTTCTGTTGCATCTGGAATACTTTGAACTCTTGCTTCGCCCAATTCCTATATATATATATATATATATATATATATATATATATATATATATATATATATATATATATATATATATATATATATACACACATACTCTTCCTACATTGATATTCTAATATATATACTACTTGCTCTACTCTTTAGACAACAGTGTTGTATACTGTCGATTTTTCTGCCTTTGCACTTCGCTATTATATTTCAGCTAGATAACTTAGTACACAGGTAGGACAATATGTCGACACTTCAAGACTTCATGGACATAGGTGAGAAGTCTTGTTTGACTGGATCAGACGTTAGGAATTGGGCGAAGCAAGAGTTCAAAGAATTCCAGATGCAACAGAAGGAAGAGAAACAACTTCAAGCTGCACGTGAACGAGAAGAAAGACAAGAAACATTTGCAGCAGAAAAAGAAGAGAAAGAACTTCAAGCTGCACGAGAACGAGAAGACAGACAAGAGAGATTAGCTAGTGAGAAAGAGATAAAGGAAAAGGAAATGGCAATTAAGCAAAATGAATTAGCTTTGGAACGCGAGAAAATGGCGGCTAAAGAAAATGAATTAGCTTTGGAACGTGAGAGGATAGCAGCTGAAAAAGAGAAACTAGCATTGGATAAAGAGTTGAAAGAAAAGCAACTAGCCGCAGAAGCAGAAATGAGGGACAAACAACTAGCATTTGAGAAAGAAAAACTGATGGCCGAACAACTTTCTTAAGGACAAGGAAGGTGAAGGTAATTTGAGAGTCAAGTCATTAAAAATGGATCTTGAAGCTGAGATTGAACGGGAAAGAATACAAGTAAAACATAATGATCCAGTGAAGAAATACCAAGGTTTATTTCGTAACTTCCAACACGGCGATTCAATTAGTTCCTGGATTACTAATTTCTAAGTTTTGGTAAAATTATATAAGATTCCTGAACAGGACATACTTATTTTGTTCCATCGAAACCTTGCATTGGAACCTTTGAAAGTGATATAATTAATACCTGAGAACTTGCGAACCAACTACAAATACATGCGAGATCGTGATCTTGCACATTTTAGTTTGGGTGAATGTGGGTTACGTACAAAATTCAAGACACTTACACCTAAATCTAACCAAACTTTTCTTGACTTTGTTTCTGAAACATCTTCTTGCTTTGATAAATGGTTAAAGGCAGCTGATATTGGGTCTAATTTTGATAAAATTAGAAATCTAATAATAAGAGACAAACTATTGTCTGCCGTATCGGAAACCATGTCGGTATTTCTACTTGAAAATAAGTGTCAGTCACTTAGTGAGATGAAATCTCTAGTTGGTCTATATATAGACTAGACTAGTAGACTAGACTAGACTAGTAGTAACTAGACTAATAGTCTAGTTGGTCGTGCGTCGAAGTACACTTGTTCCTGCAGCGAGGCGCCATCGTCATTTGGAGGCGACAGGTTCGATCCCGGTTGGTAACTATTATAGCTTTCAAATTTTATGTTGTCTAGTGCGTCTTCTAATCTCTATTTCCTTCTTCTTCTTCTGTGAGTGTCAAATAATACTATGTGTGTCCATTTATGTAATCGTCTTAGTGGCCTCAACGGTTCTCCCCATTTATTTCTTGTGTTTACGTGTACATTATTAGAACCGAACAAATCATTTCTCTTCTATAAATGTTTGTTCATATATACTCGACAACAGCATTACGGTCTGATTGTTTGTGTGTTTGTTATTTGACCTATGCTGGTTTAATATAAATTATGAGACCTATGAAGGTATCTCAAAGGTTTGATACAAATTATGTCCATATTCCATAGTTGTTTGGTTCTTGTGTATGATAGACACGACCAATGAAGACACCATTATTTTCTTTGTCTAGTTGGTCGTGCGTCAAAGTATACTTGTTCCTGCAGCGAGGCGCCGTCGTCATTTGGAGGCGACACGTTCGATCCCGGTTGGTAACTATTATAGCTTTTAAATTTTATGTTGTCTAGTGCGTCTTCTAATCTCTATTTCCTTCTTCTTCTGCTTCTGTGAGTGTCAAATAATACTATGTGTGTCCATTTATGTACTCGACTTAGTGAGATGGAATCGCGCGGTGAATCATTTTATAATGCACATCGTTACATATTTGCCAATTGTGCACAACAAGAGCTTGTCATAGGAGCGAGTGCCAGATTCCAGGAAGGCAATGGTAAGTGTAAGAAATTTACTAATAGGAATAGAAGTGGTCCATATCAATACTCCAATAAAGAGGGAGACAGACCAAGAATGGGACACCTCACTCGATGCCAACACTGCAAGTTATCACACGGGCATCTAAAATGTGTGATAAACACCTTGGTTACGCAGCTCACCTGAGAGATATCACGGCAAAGAAAAGAAGTAAGTATGACTCCTATAAGAGGAGTGTTAAATGTTTTTCTTGTCGAGCGTACGGGCATACCAGTAGGTCTTGTCCAATGAGAAATACTTGGAAAGAAGCAAGTACCGCATATGTGGTTTCCAGTAGTGACTCTGATGACTTAGAAGAGACACATGCAGCTATCATACAACAGTATGATGACAAAACTGAGAAGACCGAGAAAGACAGTCCTATTGACGTATGTTTAGAAACAATTAATGAAGCCAATGCTGTTAATATTCAGAATAGCAAACTCAAAGTTCACCAGACATGGGTAAATGGAGAACTTACTACATGTATTCGTGATTCAGGAGCTTCAATTATTGGAGTTGACCAAAGGTTGATAAAAACTGAAGATTATACAGACGATACTGTTGCCTGCAGAACTTTTGGTGGCACAATTGAGAGATATAAAATTGCCACAATTACAATACAATCTCCATACTTTGAAGGCACAATAAATGCTGCAGTATTGCCTAATCCGTGTGCTGGATTACTTATTGGAAATATACCCAATGCTAAAGAGTACACTCACGAAGAGGCAATTCAATGGGAGATTGACCACACTCAAACGAATGCGGTCACAAGAGCTCAAGAACGAAGACAAAAAGATTAATCTTCCCAGTCAGACAATGACAAAACTCAGAATAATATCATACTGACAGCTGACTTACCTGAACGAACAAAAACAAGATCCGACATTACAAACTTGTTTTAAAAAAGTACACGAACCATCTAAACAGGCTAAGCATGCTAATTGGAAATTTTTCTTAGCCAATAATATTTTGTCCAGACGATACAATAGAGGTTCAATACTTAGTGTAAAAATAGTGCTACCTACTAAATATAGTGGCGAGACACTAAAACTGGCACACGACTCACCATTTGCGGGTCATATGGGTATTGCCAAAGCCACTAACAGATTTTTAACACAATTTTATTGGCCTGGTTATATCGAAGTTATTACCACACATGTTCGTTCATGTACATTGTGCCAAATGACCACACAAAAAGGCAAACATCCTAAAGTGCACGTTCAGAAAACTGATCTAGCATACAGACTTTCCAACAATCTATGAACAACACAGATAAACAATAAGAACAAAATGAACAACTGTGAAGCAGACCTATCTATTTACAATCGACTAAGAAGATCTGCCGGTACTGCCGGTAACAAAATATCCAAATCTTTAGGTCTTTCAGCTGCTACTTTTGCCAGCGTTCGTTTAAGGACTCCGTTGTAATTTTCATTGACATCATTTGTCATTGGGTGCCAATGAGAACTAAAGACTTGTAGAATACCAAATATTTTCATTGCCTCTTGGGTTGCTGTAGACACTCTTTCAGACAGTATGCAACCTGGGAATCCTATCCTACTGAAAATTAGTAATAATGAATCTAGGATGGATCTACTTGTGATGTACTTGAGTGGAATAGCCTCTAACCAACGAGTACAAAGATCCATCATGGTTAAGATAATCTATTACCTCGATCCGTAATTGTGTTCAGTGGACCTACAATATCCACAGCAATCGGATTTAGGAATCGACATCACAGCATTCGGGGCATTCCCATAAGCACTCCGTCCCCATCCCCAGCAGCCAGCGAAGAGTTCCAACACCAATAGTACCAGTAGCAATCTAATTATATGTCCGTCTCGCCTTTCCTCTGAGCGCTGAGCATCGGCCAGATCCCCTCGTCACTCCTCGCTGTCTCATTCTTGTCAGACCATGGTAATCCATTTGCTCCTCCGAGGTGTACACGTGCTCCCAGAAGGCCGCAACCACGTCTGCCTTGTCATGTATCAATACTCCACCAAGTTCTGCAGAGCCAGCCAATCTGTCCGCCTGTTCATTTCCCAGCACACCGGCATGCCCCGGAGAAAAGATCCAGGCAATGCTTGTCACCCGTGTCCTCCGAAGCGAAGCAAGCCACTCCGCACGAAGCCTGCCCGTTCTCACCCTCGTCAGCATGCTTTCTGAGTCAGTTACAATCACGATGTGTGTGTGTGTGTGCGCGTGCGTGCGTGTGTGTGTGTGTGTGTGTGTGTGTGTGTGTGTGTGTGTGTGTGTGTGTCGTATTCTCCATCCAGAGTAGAGCCGCAGTGATTTGTTCTAGTATCTGCCCATTTACTGTGATGTTCATTGATGAACTTTCATTTTCACTGCTAATTATCATAGTTTTTTGTTTTTTGGATGTTAATATCTAAGCCACATTCTGCACTGTGCCTGATTACTTCTTTAGTTCCTAATATTTGTTTATTAAAATGTCGCTTTCACCCAATTAATTGCTGAAGAATTTTTTTTTAAAAAAGTGTCCGGCAGGGAATCAGACCTCGAGAACCCACGTACCAGGCGGAGACACTTCCCACTATGCTAATGAGGATACGATTTGGAATCAACAAAAATTTATAATATAGCCACTCACATTTCCAGATGACGTCACATAAGTTAAGCCATGTGACTTGGCAAATCACATGACCAGCCGGGAAAGTTCCACCATGAATAAAGGGATAATTTATTCATAGTCGGGGTATGAATAATCACTTCGGTCGCCGAAAGCAACTGTTCCACACCAATAAAATTGCGCACCGAGCTACGGCGCAACACAGGGAACACCTGGATGTGACGTCATACCCTAGGATTCAGTTTGTTTGGGGTGAATTAAGGCAAAAGTACCAATTAGATTTCACACGTCACCCAAAAACTTATATATGACCATGCTACGTAGCACACAAGAAACATTTACAAATAAACGACAACCTGTTGAACATACACAGTTCACATTAAATACACCATTCTGTTTACGAAGAAGTAAAGAGACCGAAAGAGGGAGAAAATGGTCGGAAAACTAAAGGGAGAGAATATAATACAGTATAGCATTGCATTCTGTTATTTTCCCGTGTGAGGACCGGGATTTATTTCACGTGGACTTCTAGTAATAAAATTTCCTCTAGTCTCTGGGCAGTGAGATCGGACGCCCGTGTGTATGTTGCGCATGTAAATCATCCCGTGGCAGTTGGAAATCGAAAAAGAGTAGCCTAACGGCGCTGCCCCAGGCAAAATTTCGAGTTAAAAATCTACCCAAATATTTCAAGATCCTCGCCGGTGCTACCGAGTTCGTGCACTGAGCTGAGTTTCTCCAGACTCAGGTTTGAGTTAGGAGGAGAATGGGGCACTTATGGGTTACACCCGTGTGCCGTGATGTTGATACATCGACTAAACTAAACTATTTTCCCCAAGAGAAATAACTCGCAATAGAGCACTAGAAACGTTTCTTTGTCCTTAATGACAAAGAAAATTTAATATATGGATAGACCGCTCATAATATTTGTTTAACATTTAGCATAGCATGCATGGTCATCTGATATTTGCGACAGATTTAATTTGTTGAATAATAAACTCCGTGCAGTCATTGCACAAACACTTTAAAAAAAAATCTTCTATGTTGAGATCTGGTACAACAGATAGGCTTGGTGTACATCGCTGAGGGAACGATAAGACATGTGTAGTCAGTGTCCTTTGGGATCCTGAGCATTGTGTGGAAGAACATATAAGTTATCATGGCCTGGAGAGAATGGTGCGATAGAAAGTGATTAGAGGATCTGGCCGACACTCAGTCCTCCGAGGCGAATACATAATCAGACTCCAGCTTTTGTCATTAGTACTTGGACTCTTCGCTGGTTCCTAAAGATATAAACGTGATGCGTATGGGAATGTCTCCAGTACTGTGTTGCCGTTCTGGACTCCGCTCATCTCATTTTGTAGAATGCCTACATTTTACTTCTTCTTGGTGCACGAAATTCTAAGAACTTGTCTGTAATATTTAAGTTCACAATCCGCTATGTTCTTCTTTAGTGATCGCGGAATGGTCTGTTACTCGCATACGTGAGTTTTCTCACGAAAAAATGAATGTTCTAAAAATTTTACTTTAATATGTTTGCCGATGTTGTGCCACAGGTTCTTACTACTGCCCAAATTGGCTGAAAGGTTTAACACGCTTGCTCTTAAACTTGCTGTGTGCTGACCACAGGATAGTGACTTCTCGATCAGAAAGCAATGGCAAACTACTGAACGTAAAATACCCGGGAAGGTAACCTGGTCAACAAACACCCACAGAAAGTCCGAAAGTATCATTAACACGACAAGGAACGCTTAGCTAGCGAGTACATTATGTGGAAGTACGAAGCAAAAGCTTGCTGAGTGAATTTCGTCTGCAGACTGACTGTTCCTGGTTTGCACGGGGAGCGGCCAGTGGCGAACGAAATGCCCAATACACGGAAGTCAGAAATTAAAGCAGACATGTGCATGACGTGGCGATTCCTTGGGTGAGCCCAGTACCAGAGCGCTATGTGTCGGCTCTGCAATTATGAAAGCCTCCTTGGGTGACGGATAATGCCCATGGACTGTTCCTGCCTTCTCTTGAGGGATGACCGTGAAGTCTACGACCGTTCTAACTTGACCAGTTGGGATGTGGACAACACCACAGCAGTAAGAGTCGAATGTCTCAACGTAATTACGTCTGAAAAAAAACGGAAAAAAAAAAACCCATTCCGGATAAACGCAGAAGAAGACGAAGAAAGTAAGATTTTCTAGTAAATAACACACAACCTATTTGGGGTTGGAGGTGATTGCAACGCCCTGCAAAAGACACACACTTTTTAAGCTGTAAGCTTCACATAAGAGACAGCACTTTTTATGCTGAAAACTTCACATAAAAGAAAAGCCGAATAGTTTACACACAAAACATAGGCGAAACGCAAATTATTGTCATTGTCTATTGTTAAATCTAGAAGATTTCCTCCGATAATATTTAAAGCATATGTATATCAACAAAAATTATATCTAAACAATACATGAGACATTTATTAACACAAGGTTACAACAAGTAACCAGACAAAGTTTGTTTCGTAAAAATAAATAGCTGCTATTGTTCTGTTTTGTTCATGCAAATTTTAGCAAGCCCAGCAGGCACTTTGTAGACTTCTGCTAGCTTTCGCCTTCACAGACTCGAATTTTGGAGTTTATCCAACTTGACTTGAACATTACCACACCGACCGTTCATTTTTGGAATAATTTATAAGTAAGTTTGCTTGTTAGTTTCAGATCGTTGATGAAAGCAATGATTATGCGGTGATAAATAGCAGAATAAGAATGTTGAGAAAAGCAAACCGAAGGCATGTCTGTCGTCGTTTTGCCTCCTATTTTTATTTTGTTATGTTACTCTACTCGGTCTTTCTTGAAGTCTTTAGACTCTTCTCAGCAAAAGTTCAAGTTTGTAGAAACTGTTGACTAGTTTAAGGAGTGTAGAGTAAGATGACACTAAGACACAGATAATGTCCGGGATTCTGCAAAAAAGAACGATCCACACAATTGTCACAATCAAGTTAGAAACGAACTCTTCATTCGTTAAGTCAACAATCAAGACTGATCATGTCCTTCCACCCACTGTCTCCTAATAATATTAATATTATTATAATTACTAAACTCCCTTCAGCTACGCTAAGTAAGGCTGCCCCAACGAACGCACTTGCCATTTCCACATAGTGTTTTTTTTTAGTTCAATAATAAGGAATGTCCACATGTTTCTTTCACCTTGGATCTTAATATTTGCTAGCAATTATAAAATTAAAAAACAGCAGTGGCTACAGCGGTTCCAACTTCAAGAGCAATAATATGTATTTTATTTTATTATTATTCAATTATTGGGACCCCACTGTGGATGGACTGCAAACAGACAGAACAATCACTGAATCAGTATGCACAATTATCAACTAAACAGAGTGCTAGAAGTATGAACATAAGCTGAGTGCAAAAAAAGGGCACCTTAAAGTTAATGACATTAATACAAGATGGCTTCAAATGAAAACCTTAATTTGTTTTTGGTTTTTCCGTGTGTGCATGTGTGTGAATATTTTCTGAAAAATTAAAGAACAAATGTATAATTATTTGATGTAGTCACCATTGCATTCAATGCAAGTCCTCTAGTGCTGATAAAGTGCTTAGATTCCTGTAGAAAAAAAATATCTTGGTTGTGTGTGTAACCACTCATGCACCACCTGCTGTACTTCTTCATTGGACCGAACAGTTTTGAAATTTCCTTCTCCACTCATACACTTGCTGGACTGATAGGCATGCATCACCATACTGGACCTTGATTCACCGTTGAATTTCTATAGATCACTGATCAAAACATGGATAACAGAACGCTCCTCTGTGATGCATGTCAAAAGTGGGTGACCATCTTTAAACTGTCCTTATGATGTCACCATGTTCGTCTGCACCGTGATGTTACATGCCGCTTAACACTCTTGACACCTTTAACAACAATATTGACAGCTTACAAGACATTGGCATGGTTATTGTAATTTCAATCATACTGTTAAGGTTTTCTTTTGAAGCCCCCTAGTAAAATATATAAAGTAGATTGTAGTACATGGAAATCAGGTGTTAACATTAGTGTTCTCTATACAGCAGAGTGGGTGTGGCCATGTAGTTTGATGTATAAATAAAGTCCTAGTCAACCACATTACCATACTAACTAATAACACATCAAGCTATCGTGGCCCAGAGCTTAATTCCATTTTCCATTCGTAAACCACAAGCCCATAAGGGTAATGATTAGAGCATAATACCATTTTCCATTTGTAAACCACTGGCCTATAAGGATAACGATTAGAACATAATACTATTTTCCATGCGTAAACCACCGGCCCATAAGGATAACGATTAGAACATAATACCATTTTCCATTTGTAAACCACCGGCCCATAAGGATAATAATGATTGATTGTGAATCCTCTGGACCATCGAGTATTAACTTTGGTCAATTGCATTGGCGTTCTGGCCATCTGAGCCCAGAAAGAGGCTATTATTCATCACAGTGAGGTTCCTATCAATGTATCCTTCTGTCTTCCCCTTGCTCTTTTCCTATCATTTTATCCCCCTGTCTTACCCCTGCTCTTTTCCTATCAGTGTATCCCCATCTTCCCCCTGCCCTTTTCTTATCAGTGTATCCCCCTGTCTTACCCCTGCTCTTTTCCTATCAGTGTATCCCCGTCTTCCCCCTGCCCTTTTCTTATCAGTGTATCCTCCTGTCTTCACCCTGCACTTTTCCTATCAATGTATCCTCCTGTCTTCACCCTGCACTTTTCCTATCAATGTATCCTCCTGTCTTACCCCTGCTCTTTTCCTATCAATGTATCCCCCTGTTTTACCCTGCTCCTTTATTATCAGTGTATCCCCCTGTTTTACCCTGCTCCTTTCTTATCAATGTATCCCCCTGTTTTACCCTGCTCCTTTTTTATCAGTGTATCCTCCTGTTTTACCTTGCTCCTTTATTATCAGTGTATCCCCCTGCTTTAACCTGCTCCTTTATTATCAGTGTATCCCCCTGTTTTACCCTGGTCCTTTCTTATCAATCTTTCCCCCTGTTTTACCCTGCTCCATTCCTATCAGTGTATCCCCCTGTATTCCCCCTGCTCATTTCCTTTCAGTGTATCCCCCTGGTTTACCCTGCTCCTTTCTTATCAGTGAATCCTCCTGTTTTACCCTGCTCCTTTCTTATCAGTGTATCCCCCTGTTTTACCCTGCTCCTTTCCTATCAGTGTACCCCCTGCTCATTTCCTTTTAGTGTATCCCGCTGGTTTACCCTGCTCTTTTCCTTTAATTAGGTGGTTGCATATCCTTTACAGGACGTCACAGTTAACCCCAGCATCTTTGGGTGTTGTGATTTCTTTGCAAGCTTACATTCGGTGGTTTGCCATTGCTTTCTGCACGACCGGCACTCATACCATTTTATAAAACACCAACGCAAGGCGGTCTGCTTCCAAATCGCCTGCAGCTGTGTTTCAAATGCAGTATGTGGGATTACAAACTGTGTCGGTAACCCCTTCACCACGGAGCCGACTGATGGCAAGGGACACTGCTGAGAGCTAAACCTAGCTCTGCACTAGAAATAGTAGCACATATATCATATATGGACTATGCTTGAGTTCACAGTGAGTGAATGCAATATATATATACACAAGATTGAGTTCACAGTGAGTGAATGCAATATATATATACACAAGATTGAGTTCACAGTGAGTGAATGCAATATATATATACACAAGATTGAGTTCACAGTGAGTGAATGCAATATATATTATATATACCTACACAAGATGAAAAACATACTGACCAATAAAAGGATATCAGTTGAAATGAGAAAAACAGTGTTGAAGTGCTACATAGAACCTGTACTTTTGTATGGATGTGAAGCGTGGGCAATGAGCAGACAAGCTGAAAAACATCTGATGGCTGTAGAAATGTAATTTCTGAGGAAAATGCAAAGAATACCATGGACAGACAGACAAACCAATGAACAAGTCCTACAAGAAACAAATGAAGATCGTAAACTGATTAGAGACATTAGTCGTAGACAGCCAACATTTTTTGGGCATGTTATGAGAAGAAATGACTTGGAGAACTTGGTGACAACTGGCAAGATCGAAGGGAATAATAGACCAAGGGAAAGACCTAGAAGTAAATACCTGGATGGCTTGGCCACATGGCATGGTCAAGACAGAAACACAGAGCTAATCCACGACTCTGGTGATCAAGTGAGATGCCAAAACATGACCGCCCACGCTTATCGGCATGGCACATGATGGATGGATGGATATGTATTACACAAACACATGTATACAAAATTTAAGATTGGTGAATCAGCCATATGCACATGTGCATTTGTACCGCAGACAGCAGATCACATACCCCAAGACTGCCCAAAATACAACATATTTAGGCAAATATATGAATATAATAATTACGAGTAACCTGAACTCACTTTTATTATATTCTTGTCAACAGACTATGGCTGTGGTTGTTCTGTTTAGTTTCCTGTGTGTGCTGACCCTTGTTTGCTCAAGCTCAAGATCACCCTCATCCTTCTACACTGACAATGACCTGGGACAGTCAGTTCCCATAGGAAAAGTTCACCGAAGACACCAAGAAGAAGTTCAGCAGGTGAGGTTGGGTCATTAGGTGCAAAAGGTTTTAGATTTCTGGCAGCGCAAAGTTGTGACAATCATGTTAACTAAAGTAGGCTGTTAAAACAGAAGACGTTAAACTAATTAGCTTTTTGATTAGTTAAAGGGAAAACATTAAATTAAACGGGCACTCCTGTCTGGGAAAATGCCAGTACTACAGACACTACATTCTGAACTTGGCAGCGAGCATATGGTTACTGTACAGTGGATACCATCTCACTGTGGAGTACCCACAAACGAGAGCGTTGATCGATTAGTTAAGGAAGGAGCAATAGAAGAACAACCTGATGTACCTGTTACATACCACCAAAAGAAAAGAATGATCAAATCAGTTAGAAAGCCACAAAAACTGTTCAAGATGGCTACCACGTTATGGACAATAGATTATGCAACCACATGTACACAAAATTCAAGTTTGGCGAATCAGCCATGTGTACATGTGGATTGGCACTGCAGATAGCAGATCACATACACCAAGGCTGCCCAAAATTTGTCATATCTAGGCAAACCTTCTGGCCTAGAGAAACAACAGTGGAAGATCAACTCTATGGACCACTGAGTGAACTTCCCCACACTTGAAGTGCAATTTAGATTTGACATGCTCTCCAGTTTAAATGGTTTTTAACTGTTCAATCACTGATATTGTCTCGATATAGTTTTTGTATTTTTAATAGAATGTAAATAAGTTTTGTTGCACTGTTTGTTTAACCAATTGTCTTATGCCTTTATGCATTTATTTTTTATTTACTTATCATATTCTTCTTTGTCATTTTGACATTATTTTCTGTTGTACATCAACTTTAAAATTTCTTCAGTCATCATTTATTAATTTCTTATTAGCTTTTTGTTTTATTTTTGGTAATATATCTTTGCTTGTTATGTGGAGCTTTTCAGTATGTCCTATTATTCATAAATGCTTTTTATTGTGGTATTGCATTGCATGTTTTTCTCACAGTAACAGTATTATTCTTGAACTAGAATTTCTTTAACTGATCTTAAAATATCTGTGCGAAGTCTAATGTTCTTAAGCTTATTTTTCCTTCTTTTCAATGTTACTTGTTTGTCCACATAGTGAGGCATGACACCTATTATATTCCACGCCAGGCATTGTATTATCAGTGCATCTCTTAGCCTTTTTGGATAAGGGCAACAAACAGGATCTCCAGTGTGCAAACTATGCACGTTAAAAAACTCATAGCCGTTGGAAATTGTAGAGAGGAAGCCATAAGGCCACTGCCCTGGTAAACTATTAGGAAAGAATACCTACCCGAGGGATGGAATCTATCTAGAGGAATCATTTTTGGCAATACGATATAATGCTTGAAACGTACATTCATAAGTTGCAGCATACTAGCATCCATTCTTGTGGGCACTTGCACTAAAGGAGCACTGTCAGGATTCTTCTTTGTACTTTCAACCTCCTGACACTTGAAATGCATAGAGGAGTTATCATGCTTTCCATTTTAAATCGTCCCAAACATCCAAACATAACTTTCAAATTTTGGTCTGTTGTATTGGGAAACTTACTGCTCAGTTCGCAATTTCTTCACAGCGTAACTATGGTATTAATTCCAGCCACGGTTGCTGAAATCTCCATTAGCGCGACTTAAAAAAAGTCTTTAAAAAATGTCTTAAAAGTCGAGAGGATTGACTTGATTTCACCGGGTTTTATCCTATATGGCTCGATCTCGTTTTGAAGGGTGTCGCACAAAGTGTCGCACAAAGACACAAACTCCATAGCTCCAGCGATGACCCCCACGAGTCTCTAAGAAAAATACACTTGTGAACCGAAAGATATAGCCCGGAATTGAACCCACAACCTTCGGAGCACGAGGCAGACAACTTTACCACTTCACCACGGAGACTCCCCTAGTGCAACTGATGGAATGTAGAAACAATATCTACAATGCAACACCATCAACTACCAGCACTGGTGCTCCATCACAGAAAATCTGATGCGAGAGCGAGAGGACGCCCGAAAGTAAAACCAATTGATGACTTTAAAGACATTGTACACGCATCAGATACTGGAACATCGCCGATTTTTCCACATGATGCTTGATGGCAAAAGTGGAAGATAATTATGATAATCTTCCATGTTGGGTTGTACATGATCTTCTCTAACACAGTAATTCGTTTTATGCTGATTATTATCATCTTGAAAATTACAAATGTTGCTTGATTCGACTGGCTTCTCGCCTTCGTTCTTTTCTCTGTCGCTTTTTCGTACATTTTCAGGCAAAATCAGCCTACTTAAGTAGAAATCTGTCAGAGTAAATGTTTTATTTACGTACACCAGTAAATTTACACAGATTTGTTTTGTTAATTTTCTTAAATTTGAGTGAGTGTAAAATAATACAACTTGACTCGGACTTGCAAATTGTGATGACGTATGGTGTGCGCATGACACATGGGATGATGCTCGAGTGGCAGTCGGAAACAGTATGAGTAACTGCCATCTGAGACATAGGACACTTATCGTTAACGTTAAGGTAGCATATCACTGCAGATATCACAAATCGGCTAACAATGGTGTAAACATGTATAATGGCGCTTTTATTCTGATTTCACGATACATGAAAACAAAAGGAGGAAAGTCTCTACTTATACTACTAACAGGTTCTTTCAGTGTCACACCATTTCAGTCTTCTGTGCAATTCAATGCATTTAAACTGTCTCTTCTGACTGCTATGTGTTTGGTTGATTCCACACTGTGAATATACAATCATGGTCAGACTGTGAATCTACAATCATGGTCAGACTGAATCTACACCCATGGTCAGACTGCAAGAACAGCAAGTTAAAAGAGGTGTGGCCAAACAAGAACACTACGCAGGAAGCCAAAGAAGATTAATAAAGCAACACAGAACTGGTGTCGTGACCTGCTACAAGCTGCGAGATTGACTGAGGAAGGTATCTGAGCGCTCATGGACTGAATAGTTCAATGTTCAATGAGGATGATCTGTCAACCAACCAACCAATCGACCGACCGACCTACCGACCGACCGACCGACCGACCGACCGACTGACTGGTCCATTCCACACTCTGCCATGTTGGACTTCAGTGATGACTTCTCATTCAGAAAGCAATGGCAAACCACTTCCTAACATTTCCTAAACAAAATGTCCTGCAAAGAACATGCAATTAAGACGATTCTGCACAGGTACGATTAATGAATGTTTGTATTTTATTAACTTTTTTAAATAAAAAAAATTATTTGCCAACTTGTTACATTTTGCTGTGCGGTAGGCCATATGTTGTTACATTTCATGTCTTCAGGAACTTCTGGAACTGATGGGCTTATACAGTAAACCCAAGCCCAAATCCAATGAGAAAATTATCCAGTCGGCTTCGAAATTCATGAGGAATCTCTATGACAGCATTAAAGATGTCGATTCTTCAGAGTATCCAAGTGACGACACTCGCATTCATATCAGCAGCAACATCAACGCCTCAGCTCTGGGCCTGGATCCAGTCAAAGTGGAGGGAGCTGATATCATTGTTAGCTATGTCAATAATGGTAAGAATATTTGACTGTTGACTGCAAAATCTCCCTGGCTGTTTCATTTTATATGTATGTGAGAATGCTGTGTGAACAGGCGGACAGGTAGAGCATTGCTTTGCTGATCCAGTACCTTCTGCTGCTTGCCTTGTTCCAGATGTATTGGTGTTAACTTTCCTCTGGGGTAAACTAGGCAGGCCGAGAGAGAGATGCTGCATGGGCAACACATGGTCTCCACAACTCCGCCCAGGCTTTATGCTATGGAGAGGTATAACTCCATCCCTGCGCAGCGGGTTGTAGTTGTGTTATCTTGTTAGACGCACACTATAACAAACTATCATCTGTCAAGAAGTCAAGGTGCCAGTGAGAATGTTGATCTATTCTTCACCAATGAAATCAACTAAATGAACCTGAATCTGCCACTGTCTTTAAAATTCTCATTGGACAGGAAGGTTAACCCGGTCAACAAATACCTGAAGAAGTTGGGATGTGTTGGTTGAGAGGCACAAATATGACAGCCATGGTGTAAACAGGCATAATACAATTATGTTCAAATCAAACATTTCACATGAACAAGAGAGAGGAAGAAGATGTTTATAATGGTATTAAAATAAAGGTGGTGACTATTGCCGAGATGATCCTGGAAGCTTCCTCATTAGATATATTTATTGTTTTTTCAATTTTAAGGTTCTTTTAGTATTTAGTGTATTTGTGGTGGTCATTGAGAGAAGGCGAGTTAGTTGTGTGGGGCAGCTGGCTGTATAAAATATGAGATACTTTGAGTTTCTATTAAGTTAATTAGTTAATTAGTCACAGACCTCACTGCACATAAACCATTCAGTTCATAAGTGCTTTGATTCTCTCCTCACTGTCTCCCTCAGCGTGTAGCATCTGATGACACCAGTTCTGTGTTGGTTAATGATTGATTGATTTAGGAACCGACATCCCAGCCTATGGGGCATTCCCATAAGCACTCCGTCCCCATCCTCAGCAGCCAGCGAAGAGTTCTAACACCAATAGTACCGATGTTCGTCCATCATGAATGACTAAGGATCATTCATTCATTGCATCTTTGATGAAGAACGAATGACTAGCGCTTTAGTTTTTATTATAGCGAGGTAGTGGTCGCGCAACACCATCGACCTCGCTCCCTCGTCTGTGTCCATCTGGTTCCAGTGGCGAGCATGGCAAGATGACTGGAGACGGACACAGATGCAGTGGACGTCAGGCTGCCATGGCCAGTTATCCCTGTATATATCGACTCAATAGTCTGGAGTCTCGTGCAAACAGGCCCTTCCGTCATTCCTTTTGTTTTCAGTTTTAAGACAAGCATAGCGACAAGAATTAGCGTATGATTACTGATAGGATCAACCAGATTTCCTTCGCCGAAGACGGACTGACCGCCAGAACAGACCACACACATATGAGGCGAGAAGCTGCCCACAGAAGATATTGCTCGTCTAAGTTGTCAACAGATCTCCCGATTTACGGTTGAGCCTCACCAGCTAACAAATGCATATGGCGACTGACAGGACAGACGTTCACGCACACGCAAGCCCAGAGTAGCATCGCTAAAGTGTGCCCTCCCGGTACAAAGTGATACATGCAAAACCACTGGACGCCTACCGACGAGCTTTCAAGCTATGCCGGCAGGACTGACTGAAAAAAAAGCTATACCAGCTTACTGACTGCAGGCCCACTGCTCATCGAGAGAGAGTGGGCGCTTATCGAGACTTTGTCGAACGGTCGTACAAATTTTGCTCTTTTGCCCGCTCAAACCACGACCAATAGTACCAGTAGCAATTTGATTATATGTCTGTCTCGCCTTTCCTCTGAGCGTCAAGCATCGGCCAGATCCCCTCATCACTCCTCGCTGTCTCATTCTTACCAGACCATGGTGATCCATTTGCTCCTCTGAGGTGTACATGTGCTCCCACATTGCCGCAACCACGTGTGCCTTGTCATGCATCAATACTCCACCAAGTTTTGCTGAGCCAGCCAATCTGTCCGCCTGTTCATTCCCCAGCACACTGGCATGCCCCGGAGAAAAGATCCAGGCGATGCTTGCCACCCGTGACCTCCGAAGCGAAGCAGGCCACTCTGTCTGAAGCTTGCCTGTCCTCACCTTCCTCAGCATGCTTTCTGAGTCATTTACAATCACAATGTATGTGTGTATTGTATTCTCCATCCTGTGTTGGTTAAGTATTCTTTGACCCCTGCATAGCACTTTTGTCTGGCTTCACCCTTTTTGACTTGATGTTCTTGCAGTCGGTTAAAAGATCTTGGGGTCGGCTTCTGCTACGGTACAAGTATGTAAGCTGAACATTATTGATACAGGCATTGGTATTGCACCTTTGGAGCAAGTCGCTGCTGATTCTTTTGTATGGAGGTGTCGTGTGTTTCTTTAAAGTGTCGTCCCTGGAGTAAGGAGAATCAACACCCACATTATATTTTAACCCCTTATCATTATCCTGGAGAATCCACTAGATTCCGTCCACCACACTCCCTCAGTTTATGGACACCTCTTTCTCTCTCTCTATCACTGCTCGATCATGCCCCCTCTCATTCTTCCCCAACGCAACATACTCAACAACTCTAGCTTCTAAAAATTAATAACAATTAATTTATTAAAAGAAAAGTGTAATGTATGTGAGAAGTGTATGCGAAGAAGGTGTGTCGTGTACTATAATGTGTGTAGAATCGGACCATCAGATCAGTAGCCCAGTCAGTTCATCCTAGCAAGGTCACACCACAGCACGTTAGGTCAGCACAAGAAAACCTCACCCAGTGATGTATCTCTCCTGCCAGACGCTGCTGACTTTTTTCTGTAGCTACTTGGTAATCCATCTACCTGATCATCCGAAATAGATACAGTCCATCGTTTTACACTGATCATGTATCAGTTACACACTGCATCCTATAGGTCCCTATAGTTCTTAAATGTTCAATCCTTGTACTTGTGAATATAGGTATCCCTGTTATTGGTAATACACTTGATCCTATCTATTGTCTATATTGTCTCAAATACAATGTCCCTTGTACTATTCCAATGGACTCTACAGCTCCATGTGAATGCTACGTTTAATGTTCCTTTTTAGTCACTATTGTTCATATGATATGTGGTGTATCAACGAACCTCACCCATCCTAGGTGAACCTTATCACACAGGAATCGTTATATGGTTTTGCTCCTCTGAGCCCTGTTCTGGTGGACCCTCCTGATCATGGGCCCAGTGTAAACACTATTGTACAAACTTTCTTCTCGGACATTATTCATTTCCTCAACAACAAAAAAACATTGACTGTTCATCTGGTGTTCTTCCTCATAAGAGTAGAACTTCCTCAAAACCAGTGTAGAGCTTCCTCGTAACTGGCGTGGAACCTGTTAGCGAAATAACACACCTGGTGAGAGCACTAGTCACTGATCCTACTAGCTGAGTGTAGGCCTACAGCCTCGCTCAGATATTTATCAGCGAACTAAACTCTGTCATAGAGCAGAGGAGCTCATCACCTTGGTCCAAATCAGGCTAGTAGACACCTTGCAGTCTTGACAGACCAAAGTATGTGAGTGAAATGTGGCCAATATTCCATCACAATGTCTGGGCAGAGCTTCAGAGATCATGTGATGCCCAAACGACATGATCCCTCCCTCGGCCTAGTCTTGTGTATTCCAGAGGAATGGGTAACCAATACGTCTGGCACAAGGTAGGCTGCAGACGCTGGCGGCTCAGCGTCAATCCACCGAGACCTCACCACCACGAGCCGGTGGCGAGTTATGGCCAGACCCTGACACCCAAGGGACCCGGCTTAGAGGCGTTCAGCCATGTCCCACAGGTGAGGGCCTTGTACGAGCCCGGACCATGAGGGCGCGCACATCTGTCATCACAAGTGTCCGGACCTGTGGAAAGCGTGCACTATCGTCAGACTCCCCGCCTGACTTATAGCGGTCCCCGCGACCAGCGGGAATAGGCCCGCCATAGCTACCGCAGGAGATATTTCCTGTCTATTTGCAAGCAAATCTCCCATACTTCGACTGTTCGGATCTCGCGACCAGCGAGAATAGGCCCGCCAGAGATTATGCTCGTCTGTTGCGAACAAATCTCTACCGAGAGACTGAATAAGTAAAGAAACGATAAAAGTAGTGGCGAATGAATCAGGCTAAGACAAGGAAAAACCAATAGACAGAGTGCAGAACCCCAGTGGGCACCCCACAGGAAGATCCCACCATTGGACATTTCCCGTATCTCCCAACCCATCCTCAAATCTTTCCAAATATCACCCCACTACACTATTCTCACTAGCAGAGCTAATTCTCACTCCACTATCCTATTCTCAACTAGCAGAGCTAATTATCTCTTCACTACGTTAAAGTCCTAAACTCTACTATCACCAGTCTATCCCACATTAATTATACCTAAATATAAGCTATGTAGTACCTTATGTAACACTGTTTTTCTCCTGAATCATATCTGCAATTTGCCATGACAGGCACGTGTAAATTAAATTTAATTAATCCCGCACACGGTGGATGTTTTTCAAATTCCAACAGAGCTAGCGAAAACACCGTCCATCTTCGGCCAACTCTTTAGTTTACAATCACTGTAACAAGCTTGGTTTTTCAAACAGTCTTCGGTTGTTCTAGTGACTTCCTTTGATGTCACGCAGGTGTCCTCAAGGGCAACTAACTATTTCAGAATTATTTTCTTCCCCTTGTTCAACCAATGCAAAGTTGTCTCCCTTGTTTTGACAACCAAAACAAGCCAGCGTGTCACAACAACATGCCTACAATTTTCTGTCTTGTGGGGGAACTTTCAAAGACGGCTGTACCGTTTCATCTCATCGACTCCCGTAATAAACAACTTGCAGCTGTGAATCAGACTGTCTTTGTTATCTGTATCATCTGATTGTTAAATTACAGTGATTTCGCGACAGGAGGGCAAATATAAAAAATGGTATAAAGACAAAGGAAATCTTAAATTTTCTCCATTCCTTATACTGCAGTGAAATCTCCAAGTTTAATTAGGATTTCTTGTAATATTGCCATTTCTAATTCATCATAAAAACTGTATTTCTTCTTATTAAGCCTTGTTTGAAGCACAATGTAGCAAACAATCATTTGTCAAGATGGCAACGTGCCAGTTTGTCTCAGACCCCAGATTTGAATTTGCCACATAACACTGTGTTGCCCGTCCACCATCACTTGGAGGTGTAGTTGAGATGTTTTGCTTCTTCAAGTTTAGAACCATGATGGACTTTCTCATAGTCTGCAGTATTTTTTATAGATCTATAATATTATAAAAATGGCTGAATTTTAATTCTGTATGATTCCATAATGACTAGTCTGCATTTATGAAATACCTGGCCAGTGATGATATTCATCTGAAGATTCAAGCTGGCCGAGTATGCTGGCACACTTATTTCCTTTGGTATAGTGATTGCATTGTTTAACCTAGCAGGTTAAGGTCTTAAGTATGTCTTTTCTAACACTTCTCAACCTTTTTTGGCCCGTGCCCCCCTTCACCATATTTTCAGAACGTCATTCTCCCCCCCCCCCCCCCCTATCAAAAATTTGGCCTGTGCCCCCTTCACCGTATTTTCAGAACGTCATTCCCCCCCTTTCATATTTCCTATTTAAAAATCCCCCACCCCTACACAGTATACGTAAAAATGGAAGGTAAATTTAATAGCATATACTAAATCAAGTCTAGACATCCACATAAAACATGATTTGTGGGTCTACTTACTTTATAAAATGAATTTTAGAAGGATCAGATAATCGTAACTGTAAAGTATGAAAGGAAAAACAATATCAAGTAATCGGTTCTTGTATAAACGCGATCTTGAAATGGTCTTCATTCCCCCCTTGGAAACCCTAAAATTCCCCCCTGGGGGGAATTCTCCACTGGTTGAGAACCACTGGTCTAGAATGTCCCTAGTTGGGGTGGAGCGAGGCTATTGGTTAATATGAACCTGGTATATTATTGCCTTAGAATCTTAGATTTTGGAGTAAATTTATCATGTAATAATACTGTAGCTGTCTTAACTAACAATCTTCACTTTCTACCCTCCAGTTCGAAAGGTCTCAACTCTTCGACATGAGCGCGATAGCACATTCTATTTTGAAGTGCCCTTCGGTGAGCAAATAAAAGGGGCAGAGCTGCGGCTTTTCAAGGAAGTGTCCTCAACATACAAGAGTGGAACATTCTCCATCAACCTGTATGTCATCAAACAGGGTCAAGATTGGGAGTAAGTATACTGAAACTGTCATTGCTGCCTATAGTACCTTGTGTGTGTGTGCTATCTTGTGACCATCTTGTGTGTGTGCTATCTTGTGTGTGTGCTATCTTGTGACCATCTTGTGTGTGTGCTATCTTGTGTGTGTGCTATCTTGTGACCATCTTGTGTGTGCTACCTTGTGTGTGTGCTATCTTGTGTGTGTGTGCTATCTTGTGACCATCTTGTGACCATCTTGTGTGTGCTATCTTGTGTGTTTGCTATCTTGTGACTATCTTGTGTGTGTGCTATCTTGTGACCATCTTGTGTGTGTGCTATCTTGTGTGTGCTATCTTGTGTGTGTGCTATCTTGTGACTATCTTGTGTGTGTGCTATCCTGTGACCATCTTGTGTGTGTGGTATCTTGTGACTATCTTGTGTGTGTGCTATCTTGTGTGTGTGCTATCTTGTGTGTGTGTGTGCTATCTTGTGACTATCTTGTGTGTGTGCTATCTTGTGACCATCTTGTGTGTGTGCTATCTTGTGACTATCTTGTGTGTGTGCTATCTTGTGACTATCTTGTGTGTGCTATCTTGTGACCATCTTGTGTGTGTGCTATCTTGTATGTGTGCTATCTTGTGTGTGTGCTATCTTGTGTGTGCTATCTTGTGTGTGTGCTATCTTGTGACCATCTTGTGTGTGCTATCTTGTGACATCTTGTGTGTGTGCTATCTAGTGTGTGCTATCTTGTGACCATCTTGTGTGTGCTATCTTGTGACCATCTTGTGTGCGTGCTATCTTGTGACCATAGTGTGATTATGCCCTCTCTCTCTCTCTCTCTCTCTCTCTCTCTCTCTCTCTCTCTCTCTCTCTCTCTCTCTCTCTCTCTCTCTCTCTCTCTCTCTTAGTCTCTCTCTTTCTCAATCTTTCTGTCTGTTGTTTATCTGTCAATCTCTCTCTTTATCTCTTTCTCCATCTCTCTATTTATCTCTCTCAGTCTCTCTGTCTCTGTTTCTCTCCCTCTCTCTCCCTTTCTCAATCTCTCTTTCTCTTTCCCATTCTTTCACCCACTCTCTCTTAATCTCTCCCTCTCTCTGTTACTTTCACCCCTACTCTCCCCCCTCTATCTTTCTGTTTCTCTCTCTCTTTCACCCACTATCTTTATCAAAGAACCCACCCTCTCTCTCTGTCAGTCTCTCTTTTTCTCTTTTTCTTTCACCCTCTCTCTTTCTTTCAATATCTTTCTATCTTTCACCCCTCTCTCACACCTACCTTCCTACCTACCTACCTACCTACCTACTTACCTACCCAACCACCCACCTACCTACCCACCTCTTCAGTGCTGTAGAGGCAGGGTATTCATATTCCCAAAGAGGGAGAAAACAAATCCATTGTAAAAGTATTATTTTCCTCATGAGTTCATGTCTGTAAACATATTGCCCTATCTTTTCCTCTATTAACCCCCACACTCCTCAATAAAGTTAGTAATCCCCACACTTCTCAATAGAGTCAGTAATCCTCAAACTCCTCAAAAAGTCAGTAATCCTCATACTCCTCTATTGCGTCAGTAATCCCCATACTCCTTAATAGAGTCAGTAATCCTCACACTCCTCAATAGAGTCAGTCATCCCCACACTCCTCAATAGAGTCAGTAATCCCCACAATCCTCAATAGAATCAGTAATCCCCACACTCCTCAATAGAGTCAGTAATCCCCACACTCCTCAATAGAGTCAGTAATCCCCACACTCCTCAATAGAGTCAGTAATCCCCACACTCCTCAATAGAGTCAGTAATCCCCACACTCCTCAATAGAGTCAGTAATCCCCACACTCCTCAATAGAGTCAGTAATCCCCACACTCCTCAATAGTCAGTTATCCCCACACTCCTCAATAGTCAGTTATCCCCACACTCCTCAATAGTCAGTAATCCCCACACTCCTCAATAGAGTCAGTAATCCCCACACTCCTCAATAGAGTCAGTAATCCCCACACTCCTCAATAGAGTCAGTAATCCCCACACTCCTCAATAGTCAGTTATCCCCACACTCCTCAATAGTCAGTTATCCCCATACTCCTCAATAGTCAGTTATCCCCACACTCCTCAATAGTCAGTTATCCCCACACTCCTCAATAGTCAGTTATCCCCACACTCCTCAATAGTCAGTTATCCCCACACTCCTCAATAGTCAGTTATCCCCACACTCCTCAATAGAGTCAGTAATCCCCACACTCCTCAATAGTCAGTTATCCCCACACTCCTCAATAGTCAGTTATCCCCACACTCCTCAATAGTCAGTTATCCCCACACTCCTCAATAGTCAGTTATCCCCACACTCCTCAATAGTCAGTTATCCCCACACTCCTCAATAGTCAGTTATCCCCATACTCCTCAATAGTCAGTTATCCCCATACTCCTCAATAGTCAGTTATCCCCACACTCCTCAATAGTCAGTAATCCCCACACTCCTCAATAGAGTCAGTAATCCCCACACTCCTCAATAGAGTCAGTAATCCCCACACTCCTCAATAGAGTCAGTAATCCCCACACTCCTCAATAGTCAGTTATCCCCACACTCCTCAATAGTCAGTTATCCCCATACTCCTCAATAGTCAGTTATCCCCACACTCCTCAATAGTCAGTTATCCCCACACTCCTCAATAGTCAGTTATCCCCACACTCCTCAATAGTCAGTTATCCCCACACTCCTCAATAGTCAGTTATCCCCATACTCCTCAATAGTCAGTTATCCCCATACTCCTCAATAGTCAGTTATCCCCACACTCCTCAATAGAGTCAGTAATCCCCACACTCCTCAATAGAGTCAGTAATCCCCACACTCCTCAATAGTCAATTATCCCCACACTCCTCAATAGAATCAGTAAAGATAGTCTATGCTGGGATGAAGCACCTTAAATGTCTCTTTTCCCCAGAGACAAGATCCTTGAACTGGAATCCAACATTGATGTGAAGTGGGACACCAAAGGCTGGCTGATACTCGATGCCTCCAAGGCTGCAGGCAATTGGACTGGGGGGTCCTTCTTAAACATGGGACTTTTCCTCAGAGTGTTAGATGTGAACGGTGAGTCCTTTGTACTGCTATTCACTGTTTCATCATCATCAAGTGGGTTGTGATGTACTGTTTCATCAGGTGGGTTGTGATGTACTGTTTCATCAAGTGGGTTATGTGGCAATGTTTCATCAAGTGGATTGTGTTGTACTGTTTCATCAAGTTGATTATGTTGTACTGTTTCATCAATTGGGTTGTGTGGTACTGTTTCATCAAGTGGATTATGTTGTACTGTTTCATCAAGTGTGTTATTTTGCAGTGGTTCATCAAGTGGGTTGCATTGCACTGTTTTATCAAGTGGGTTACACTGCACTATGGCATCAAGTGGGTTGCATTACACTGTTTTATCAAGTGGGTTACACTGCACTATGTCATCAAGTGGGTTGCATTGCACTGTTTTATCAAGTGGGTTACACTGCACTATGGCATCAAGTGGGTTGCATTACACTGTTTTATCAAGTGGGTTACACTGCACTATGTCATCAAGTGGGTTGCATTGCACTGTTTTATCAAGTGGGTTACACTGCACTATGTCATCAAGTGGGTTGCATTACACTGTTTCATCAAACCTGTGGCTCAGTACATCTGATTTTGGCAAGCAGTTTTTCTGGCTAGCTTTCCCTAGCCTCTGATTGTCCCCAGTCTATCTCCAAGCAGCAAGCAAGTTTGTGTATTGCTTTACCTGGTTTCTTGTCCTTGCTCTGTCCAACATCCATTCCAGTAGTTGCACTACCATTGGCATAACTCTTAGGGTCATTGGAACAAGCATGTCCCTCTACCACGTTAGGGTTTATACACAACAGATGGGCGTATATATTTAATTCTCCCTTTCTCCTCTCTCTTTCTCGTATTATTTTTTTCTCTCTCTCTCATACTTCCCCTTCTCACATACTCCTTCTTTCTCTCCTACACCCTCTCTTTCACCTACTCTCTCTCTCTTTCTCCTACTCTCTCTTTCACTCACATTCTCCCTATCTCATACTCTCTCTTTCTCTCTCTCTCTCCTACTCTCACTCTTTTACTCATACTCTGCCTCTCTCATACTCCCTCTTTCTCTCCCTCTCACATACACTCATACACCCTCTATCACTCTCTCTCTTTCATACTCTTTCTCTCTCTCTCATACTCTCCCTCTTTCTCTTCTACTCTCCCTTCCTCTCACATACACCCTCTATCACTCTCATACTCTCCTATTCTCTCCCACTCTCTATCTCATATACACACATAAGCCCTCTATCACAATCAAAACAGGTGGACAGCCTGCTGTAAGCATCACCTATAGCAAATAAGGTTCAATATTTTAATACAACTTTCTGTTTTTTGAAACATTAACAGCCTCACCTAGTTGGATCCAGCTGTGCGTTGCCACGAGTCGATAAGCGAAACAAAGAATATTAACATAGCAACCTACCATGCATGTGGTACTAAGGAGGGTTTGTGGGAGGCTGGCTATCCCATCCAGAACACACAACTGCAAAATCTAACCATTCATGATCAAGTCTGGGAGTCAGTGTGGCTGAATGGATAAGAGTACTTGCTCTTCAACTTCCTGTGTGCTGATGCCGAGATAGGGGGTTTAACCCATACCCCGGTCAGTTGAACTTCTTGTCCTTGACTTGGGGACATTAATTACAAGTACCTTAGAAGTCTGAGTGAGTTCTGATGGCGAGGGACACTGGTAATAGGGAAAACTTATCCACACATAAAAATCAGTCCGGTGCTCTAGAAGCAGTTGCACACATATGGACTATGTTTGAGCTCAGAGTGAGCGAGCGCCAAAAAACACCACAGACGAAAAAGTCAACTAAGGTTTTGGTGTGAATTGGTTGAGGGCCCATGTTCCATTTGAAGATTAAACGGAGAAGAAATAGTAGTGTAATTGAGTAGATCTTAGAAAACCTGCCATCCAGGAGTATCTTATTCAAGTGCCAACTTCACTTCTAATTGGGGTAGTTAAGTCACACTTGAGATAAAGTAAGACGTCAACATGATGAAGATGCCTGCAGCTCTACAAATTGATGGGAAAGAACTTAGACTAAAAACATATATTGGAAACAACAAGCTGCCATAAAGATTGATAATGAACTAGGTCAATATCAGCCTATTAAGAAGATAGGTGTGCGACAGGGATGTGTAATGTCTCCAGACCTTTTTTTTCACTATACAGTGAAAATATTTAAAGAAATTTAGAAGATATGAGAGGAATGACCATTGGGGGATGTAGCATCAATAACATTAGATATGCAGATGATACAGTGAGCAGGATCTGCAACATTTAGTAGTTGTGGTTGTTGCACACAGTGAACAACTAGGGTTAGAATTAAATTGTAAGAAGACACAGATTATGGTCGTCACTAGGAAGAAGGAAATACCACGATGTACAAGTGCATAAAAGCCTTTGAATATAAATGTTATAGATGAGTTATAGAGATGTTATGGATAGTGTATTGTCGCCTGATTTGTTCTCATTGTACAGTGAATATATAACGATCTACAGAAAATATGCCAGAGATCCTTGATGGTGGATATAATATAAATAACTTACTGCTGGTGACACTGTCTCGATAGCAACAAGTTAGAATGACCTACAAGAAATGATAGCTACAGCAGTTATAAAAGTGAAATGATGGGCCTTAGTTTGAATTATACTTAGACAGAAGTCATGGTGATATCAAAGAAACAGATTGTGCCTAAATGTGAAATTAAAGTACAGGACGTTATTTTGGGGCAAGTGCAGAAATTCAGATATCTAGGCACATGGATAACATCAGATGGAAGATGCATCACTGAGATAAAGAGCAGAATAGGACAAGCAAAAACTGCATTCTATCAAATGAAGAACATTTTGTGCAATAATTCGCAGTCCTTGAAAGTCAGAAAAAGAGTTCTTGCATGTTACATAGAACCAGTTTTAACATACAATTAGTAAACAGGCGAACAATTTCCTGGAATCCTTGGAGATGTGGTTTTATAGAAGAATGCTGAAAATTAATTGGACAGCCAAAAAGAGCAATCAGGATGTTTTAGGGAACGCTGAGTGGCAAAGACAACTTATCACGAACATCAGAAAGAGGCAGTCATCATTTATGGCCACGTTGTGAGAAGACAAAACCTGGAACATGTTGTGACGACCCGAAAGATTTGTAGAAAGAGAGATCGAGGAAGGCAGCGAGATAAGATTCTTGACAGTCTTGTGACATGGTATGGAAGGGAGTCAAAACACAAATTGATCCATGACGTCGGAGATTGTAATTTGTGGAGAGGTATGATCGCCACGCCAGCTGGCAAGGCACTGGATGATGATAATTAGATGAGTTATAAGAATATCTTGGATACAGAAAAGAACAAATGAATCCATACAAGAACTGAATATTGAAGAAGGTTGGCTACTAAAGATGATAAATTAAAAAAAAGAAAATTGAAATATTTTGGTCACTTGAAATGTCATGAAAGTATGCAAGTTTGGAGAGAACAATAATGGAGGGGTATATGCCCAGGAAGAGAAGAAGAGGAAGGCCAGAGAGAAGATGGGTGCAGGATGTGGCAGATGATCTCCAGATGGGTGTATCGGACGCAGGACATCTTGCTTATGACCTAGAAGTTTTCTGGACTTGTATGGAAGCGAAGTTGAGCAAAGGACATGCTACTGAATGAATGAATGAAAATACAAGTAAATGGGAACATTTTTAAACAAGTGAATCGGTACAATTATCTCGGAAGAGTCATAACATCTGATGGGAGATGCCTTGAAGAAATTAGAACAAGGATCGCCATGGCGAAGGTAGCCTTTTGCAATATGGAAAACATACTGACTAATAAAAAGATTTAATTTGCAATGAGAAAGAGCGTTGAAGTGCTACAAAGAACCTATACTTTTGTATGGATGTGGAGTGTGGACAATGAGCAGACAAGCTGAAAAAAATCTAAAGGCTGTGGAAATGTGATTTCTGAGGAAAATTCAAAGAATACCATGGACAGACAGGTAAACCAATGACCAAGTTCAACAAGAAACAAATGAGAATCGTAAACTGATTGGAGAAATTAGATGTAAGCAGTCAAAATTGTTTGGACGTATAAATTGGAGAACTTGGTGACAACTGGCAAGATTGAGGGGAAATAACAAGGGAAGGCAGAGAAGTAAATACCTTTATGGTGTGGCCACATGGTATGGTCGAGGCAAGAACACCACGCTGATCTACGACTCTGGTGATAATGTGAGATGGCGAAACATGACCACTTATGCTTATTGACATGGCACATGATGATGATGGTGAATTAAGTCAAGTTAAATTGCTTACAAAACAAACAACAACAATGAAACATGAACATTCTCAAATTGCCAATTAGTAATTCCAGCAAATTATTTTCAGTTTTGGAAATAATACTCTAATAACTGGGTTCTTATTCTGTAAAACCACTTTATTTTTTATTTTACCATCGCTCGCTATAGTTCAAGCGTAGTCCATACCTGTGCTGCTACTGATGTTTGCATGTGGGTTAGCCTGCCCTATTACCAGTGTCCCTCGCCATCAGGCCAACCCACTCCTACATCTAAGGTATATAAAACTGCTGAACATCCATGTCACGTGATATATCACCACTTTAAGGACAATGCTAGGAAAAGTAGACTCATCACTGTCATGATATTATGCCATCTGACTTACTTATTCTTCTTTCGTTCGCTTGAAATATGTCTATAACTGCAGTGCTGTCTCTTGTATGAATTGAACTGTCTTTTTCAGTTCACACAGCGGTCCATACAGTTTATCTTCCACTGTCGTCTCTCTAGGCCAGACGGTTTGCCTAGATATGTTATATTTTGGGCAGTCTTGGAGTATGTGCTTGCGCCAATCCACATGTACACATGGCTGTTTCACCAATCTTGAATTTTGTATACATGTGGTTGCGTAATCTATTGTGCCCTGTTCTGAGGCGCAGAATAATGACTTGTTCTGGTCTATCCATAACGTGGTAGTCATCTTGAGCAGGTTTTGGTGGCTTTCTGACTGATTTGATCATTCTTTTCTTTTGGTGGTATGTTACAGTCACATCAGGCTGTTCTTCTTTGGCTCCTTCCTTAGCCAATTGATCAGCTCTGTCGTTCCCGGGTACTCCACAGTGGGATGGTATCCACTGTATGGTGACCTTATGCTGATTGCTAAGTTCGGAAAGTAGTGTCCTTAGTACTGGCAATTTCCCAGACAGGAGTGCCTCGAGTACTGATTTTGCATCTGTCAATAGCACCACAGGTTGTGTACCATTGCTGGTATTTAGTAATTTCTCTGTTGCTATCTTGATTGCCTCAATTTCAGCATCGTAGTTATGGCAGTACTTTCCTGTCGGTACTCTAGCTGTGTCCCTGGTATTATTTGGGTATTCTATGTACACTCCCGCTCCTCCATTTCGAACAGCATTTTGTGCTGACCCATCTGTGTAGACTCGGATCCAGAGGTCCTGTGGGTATTCTTCATCAAGGAAGCTGAGAGTGGCTGTTCTGCGCTGCACACTGTTCTGATCTTCCTTGTCAAATATTCCTCTCACTTTTGTCTGGATTTGTAGTGATAGTCTATGCTCATCTTTCCATGGAGTTCGCTCTGGAATAGTTGTTAGGGGGATACCAACTGTGGGCAGATCGGTGGTTTCTCTGCAGAGTCGTTTGGCCTGGTGGATAAAACTACTTCTTTTCAACCGCCCCATAGCTAGGTTTTCAAATCTGTTCTTCATAGGGTGGCCTGGCAAGCTGAGGAACTTTTCTGCTTGTATTAGCGTTTTCGTATCTCTGCGCTCACTCAGTGCTTGTGTCCTCCCCATCTTCTCCATTTCCACTATAGGGGTTGATCTCATCCCTCCTGTGGTGACTCTAAGTGCTTGATTTTGCACTTTGTCCAGCTCTTGTAGTGTGGTTTTTGCTGCCGAACACCATGCAGTTGACCCGTATTCCAGGTGTGGTCGTATGCTCTGTTGATAAACTTTGCTAAGTATTTTCCCACTGGCTCCCCATGTGGTTCCACTTAGCTTTCTCAGGATGGCTATTTTCCTTCTGGCTTTTGCTACTGCTTTGTTGATGTGCTTTCTCCATGTCAGCCTGCCATCAAATGTTACTCCAAGGTATGTTGGTTCTTTATCTTCTTGTAGGGGTGTTCCATTTATCTGGATGGTCCCTGCCTTTTGTTTTGGAGAGAGGGTAAATAGGGTGGTGCTGCACTTGTCAGTGTTTATGCTGACACACCATCTATTTGCCCATGCAACAAATGTATCTACAGCTCTTTGTAGTAATCTGGTGGCCACTGATGCATGTTCATTTGTGCTCCATAGAACCAGGTCATCGGCGTACATTGCGGCTTTAATTCCATGCGGTAGATTAGCAACGAGATCATTGATGAAGATTAGAAAGAGTGTGGGGGACAATACTCCGCCCTGGGGAACTCCGTGACGCAGTAGTACTTTCTTGCTCTTTAGTCCGTCTATCTGTACTCGGGCTCTTCTGTTGTGCAAGTATGCTTTCACCCATTTGTACATTCTTCCATTGACTTTGCAGTTTCTCAGTTTATTCATCAGACCTTCTTTCCAGACTTTGTCAAAGGCTTTCTTCAAATCTATCCATGCCGCAAGCACCAGCTTCTTCTCTTGGAATGCATCCTCAATTTCTTGAGAGAGGTAGGTTGTCTGATCTTCCGTAGAGTAGCACTGCCTAAAGCCAGCCTGCTGTGGCACAAGGATGTTTTTACTTTCAATGTACCACTGCAGTCTGTGATTGATGATGCGCTCCAGTGTTTTGCAGAGACAGCTGGTGAGGCTAATTGGTCTGTAGCTAGAGGCAATGGAACTATCTTTCCCTGATTTTAGGAGGGGTATCATGATTGCTTCTCTCCAGGCTTGTGGAACACTGCCTAAGGTCCAACTGTTATTGAAGATCTGCAACAGCTTTGCTTTGGCCTCTGTTCCTAGGTTCCTGATCATTTCATTGGAGATACCATCAGCTCCTGGTGACTTTCTCATTTTCAGTTTTGATATGGCTAGCTCCAGTTCGCTGATTGTGATGGGTGTCTCCAGAACCTCATGTACTATTTCCTTCTGTCCTGTATGTTGCAGTTTCTCTCGAATCTCCTGTTGTTTCTCTGGACTAATTTTGATATTGTTATCTTGTGCGAATGAGTCCGCAAAATGGTCAGCTGCTTGCTTTCTTGTTAAGATGTTTCCATCTTTATGTAGAGCAATTTTTGAGTTTCTCCCTGTGCCCTCATCGTTAAGTTGTTTTATTAGCTTCCACAATTTCCTTGTGTCTCTTTCAAAGTTCAGAGACTCTGTTTTTTCCTGCCAGCTTTTCCGTCTAGCCTGCAGCTTGGCCCTTTGAAATTTGGCTTTTGCATGCTGGAATTTATTGTGGTGCTCTTGGCTGGGTGTGGCCTCTGCTTGCTTTCTACATACTTCCACATCATTATGCAACTGTTCCAGTTCACTACTCCAGTAGGGTTTATATTGTTTACGGGCTCCTCTTGGTACTGTTTCTCGCGCTGCCTGTAGTATGCATTTCCCAAACTCTTCAACTACTTTATTTATGTCTTTCTCAGTGTTCAGGTTTCTAACCAGTATGCTGGTGCGATGCTTGTACACTGCCCAGTCTGCTTTCTTGTAGTTCCACCTCGAGAGGGTGCTGCTTTCACTTACAAGCTCATTTTCTACAGTTAGAAAGACTGGTCGATGGTCACTGCCACCTAGTTGTTTCCCAACAATTCGTGTAATGTTCCACTCCAGGTCTGGTGAATGAAAAGCCAGGTCAGGTGTAGTTGTAGAGTGCCATGATCTCGAGTAGAAAGTATGTGGGTCGGACGGCTTGTTAACCAAGATGAATCTATTCTCATCCTGCCAGTCTTCCAGTCTCTCTCCTCTCTGGTCCATGTGATCATAGCCCCAACTCTGCGAGTGGCTGTTGAAATCGCCGCACACAATCATTTTTTCTGTTAATGGTAGTGTGTCCAGTGCCTGTGGACGGTCACTTGGACAGTAGTAATTGATCAGATGTAGGTCTGTATAGCCTGTTTTAAGTCTAAGTGTCTGATACTCAGCCCCTTCCATATAGACTTCGATTTGGGAAGCAGTGATGTTATTTTTTACAAGGGTAAGTATCCCACCTTTTCGCCTGTCCTTTCGGTCAGATCGGTAACACTGGTAGCCTCTGATTTTGAAGGCTATATTTTTGTTGAGGTGAGTTTCTTGCAAGCAACATATGCTTACTTTTTCTTTGTCCAGGATGTTTTCTAATTCTACTTTTTTGTTGCTGACTCCCTCCGCATTCCAGTGCATTATTTTAAGTCTTAGTTTAGTATGGCCAGCTGTTCTATTCTCATGTCCCCTGGCTCCACAGGACATCTGAGAAGGACCTCCAGTAGTTGGGGTTGGACCCTTTCGAGACATAGGGTCCGGCACTGCACCTGCCTGGGGGTCCAAAGCAGGGCGAGCACCATAACGTTTAGCAGCAGTCGACATATTCCATTTTGCGTAATTGCGTGGCATCCTGATTTCTGTGGTGCGCCTCCTGGCTGGTTGCCTCCGTCTTCAGCACCTTTCCTTTGCTAGAGCAGACTGTGGTCTCACTCGAGTTTAGATGTGTACACACGCACACACGTGTCTGCACATGCATGTATATGTATACACATCTAGAGCACACTGGTTATTTTCCGGCGCCAGATACTCGCCGTCGCCCCTTCTCCTGTTAGTTAAAACAGTTCCGCCACGTGAAGGCCAGGAGTTGGACTTTTGCTGCAGAGGTTATGTATTCACGAGCCATTGGGGTATTTAAGCAATGTTGGGCGCTCACCCCAACACTGCGCCCCGGCTACATACAGCAATTTGGAACCTGACTTACTTATGAAAGGTGAATTCCCATACATTAAGTATGTATGTATATGTCTTCATTTTCAGGTAAATTACACGACCCACAAGACATTGGGATTGTTGGCAGAAGAGGTCCTGCAGACAAGCAGTCCTTCCTTGTCGGATACATCGGCATGTCTAGGGAACTTCAGACAAGAACGCGATCTTTCCGAAATAAAAGATGGGCAGACAGTGATGGGAAATCTTACTCTGATAACCCTTACTCAGAATACTCCAGGGCCGGTATGTCATTTATTGTGTGTGATTGTCTGGAAGCAGGCAGAATGTGGCATTATCACAGGCTGGAAATATATGATTATAGACAGGCAGAATCTGGCTTTATCACAGGCTGAAAATACATAGTGAAATATATGATTATAGACAGGCAGAATCTGGCTTTATCACAGGCTGAAAATACAGTTTTAGACTGGCAAGTCGCGGCTTTTTCATAAGCTGAAAATACATGATTATAAACTGGCAGATTGGTGCTTTATCAAAGGCTGAAAATGCACGATCTTAGACTGGCAGAATGTGACTTTATCACAGACTATAAATACATGGTTTTAGACTGGCAGGGTCTGCAAGCTGTGGAATGTGCCTGGCCCTGCAGCCAGCAGGTTGGATCGACTAACCTCTCCCAGGAGGGGTGAAAGGTGAAAATTAGTAGCCTGCCGATGACCCGCAGACTACACAAGTCAACCCCCACCTCCACGTGGTGCAGACCGGGAAACCATGACTGCGAGGTCATGGGCTAACAGGGTTATGGCTCGCCATAGGGGATGGACTCCCTGTGGTCAGATTTGTGTCCTAAACCTGCGACTGGCCTAGCAACCGGCAGGTGATCTTCATACTGCTCGTAGAAAAACTAAGAAGTATAAACGGACTGACCCAAACGGATATCGACCCGGCAATGTTAATGGACTACGAGATAGATCACAAGCAATGATGTACAGACCAGATGGAAACAGAGGAAAAGGCCTACCACGTAAACAGACGGAGGGAATAGCAGAGTCCATGGGAATATCGATACATGAAGCCCATACTCGGGCACTCTCACGATGTTTATACTTCACCTCAACACCGCAAGGTACAAGAGGAACATGATGAGATGAGATAATGAGACTGGCAGAATGTGGTTTTATCACAAGGTGAAAATACATTATTTTAGACTATAATTACCCGCCGCCACATATATTTCATAGGACTGCTAATGAAAGATATTATTATAATCTATTTACTAGATGGGCATTGTCTGGGGGTTTCCAAGATAAAGTGTTACAACTGCTTGCCTCACACTCTGAAGTTCAAGGGTTTGTTTTTGGGCCCCATCATTCTCTTCACGAGTGCATTGTTTTCCTGAGACCCTGAGGGTCGTCGCTGGAGCTACTGAGTTGTGCTCTGTGGAACACTTTGGGCAAGTCACTCTGCAGAAAGAAACAGAGCCATACAGAATAAAACTTGTACAATGACATCAACCCTTTTGCCTTTAGACATTTTAAATCTTATTTCCTTCCTCTTCTTTGTTCCTCTTCCGAGCGGAGTGGACCACATATAGTTATGCACCTTATGGGTCGGTGTGTCTGACTTCAGCATGCATTTGTTTACTGTGTGCTTCTTCCAGACAGGTTCCATCCCAGGTAACGGGCTCTATCTACCCGTCGGTACATTTGTTTCGTAATGATTTTGTCAGTGCAGTGGCCCTATGGCCTACTCTTGGCCTTTCTGACTGCTATCAGATTTGTTAACATGCATGACTTGCATACAAGACCAGCTGTTTTTTGCCCTCATCTGAGAAGGCTAGGTTTCCAATCTCACTACTGAAGAGATCAAAAGGACGTGGGCTATCATTAGATACCACAGGTACTCTGGGAAAATTACCGGCCATACATTGGGATTGAACCCAGGACTTGTTGAGCATGAGCCCACACCATAACCTCTTAGTCACATCTCCACTCCAGAAAATCCTTGTTTTAAATATTATCTAAGCATCCAGCACTAGTAAACATTGATAAAAGTCCCTGGCGGGACATGAAGTAAACTGGCAGAGGATCTCAGAACAAGTGGAGGACTTCACGGTGAGCTGCGTTGTGGTAAATGCTCCCAAGGTGGCCAGAGAAAACACTTTAAAAACACTCTGAAGATCTCACTAAAAGCTTTTGAAATTCATCTTTACACTTGGGAGACTGCTGCCAAAGACCGAAATTCATGGCGTGCATTATTACGCATGGGTGCAGTCACTTGTGAAACAACCAGGACTGCATGAGCTATGAAAAAAAAAGACTGAACAGAAAAACCACTGCAGGAGAACCTCCTCCTGGAACGTCAAGCATTCTTTGCCCACATTGTCAAAGAACATTTCGAGCCAAAATAGGTCTTACCAGCCATCTTAGAACTCACGGCTGCAAACTTTCAACCCCACTGGATGAAATGAATGGTCATCATCATTCTTGATGGACAAACACCACCGCTAGGGTTTGCCAGGTGGGTTGCTAGACCCTGCCTTCTACCGGAGCCGTGTGTGGTAAAGGCACATAACCACCTGTCCTTCGGCAGTGTTCACTTCTGCCACCGGAGGCCGTTTCATTTTTTTCAAGCCCTTTACCTCGTGCTCCAAAGGTTGATGGTTCAATTCCGGGCAACATCTTTCGGTTCACGGGTGCGTTTTTTTTGGAGACTCCTGAGGGTCGTCACTGGAGCTACGAGGTTTGTGCTTTGTGTGATGCTTTGCGGCACGCAACCCTGCGAAAAGAGACCGAGCCATACGGGATAAAAACTGGTGCAATGAAGTCGATCCTCTCAACTTTTAAGACTAAAAAATGTTAATGCAGTTTCTGAATATGCCACTCCTCCTTGTGGATTTGCAAATTGCTAATAAATTTATTCCTGAAAATATAACAATGATCAGTCAGATGTGGTCAGTGCCCTTTGGGATCAGGTGCGTAGTGTGGAAGAACAGATACACCATCATTGCCTGGAGAGAATGGTGCAGCGGGGAGTGACCAGAGGATCTGGCTGACATTCAGTTCTGTGAGGAACAAACGAACAAACAAACTTTATTTTCAAAGGGTTACAAATTGGGCATGCAGACCCATCTTACATTCGGCCCTTCCAATCACTCATAGTTCGTTCATCAATTGTGCATCTTACATTCAAATAGGAAAACAACATTGTCAATTGGATGTTGTAAACACAAACAATGCATATTACCATGTTATGAGACAGGCAGACACATGTACACATGCACATTCATAAGCACACGCGCACATACATACCTGCATACATACTTACATCATTTGCACAAACTCTCACAGTTGTGCACACACTCAATAACATACAAATACACACTGACTTGCATACACTGCATGCATGCATACATACACACACATACACACACAAACATATACACATATATATACGAACATACACACACATACATACATACACATGCATATATACACATATACACATACACACATGCACATTCACACATACCCACACATATATACATACACACACACACCCATACACACACTCACACATATATATAGACACACATGTACACACAAACAAACATACACACGCACGCACACACACACACACATGAAAGGCCAGACAAGCACATAATCAGATTACAGCTGGTAGCATTATTATTGGAACTCTTCACTAGTTGTTTAAGATGAGGGCGGAGCACATTTAGGAATGTTCTGAGTGCTGTGATATCGGTTCATGTCTCAGCTCAACTCAACTGGGAATATAAATTAGCAGTTTGCCCTTGTCTTCCACACCCACACAGGTGGATTGTAACCCTCCACCTTTGACAGCAATTTTCAGCTTCACAATAAGTGGGTAACCTGCCATGCTCAAGTCACTTGTTCCTATGTATGCCCAGCTCCCTGAACTGTATTGCCCTTACTCAACCACTAACATAGGTCATGTCTGTGTATCCGAGGGGGCTTAAAATAAAAACCTTATAAATGTGATATAAATTACAATAACCATGCCATTGTCTTGTAACCTGTCAATATTGTTGTTAAGGATGTCAAGAGGGTAAAGCACATGACATCTCGGTGCAGACGAGCATGCTGACGTCATAAGGACAGTTTAAAGATGGCCACACAACTTTTGATCGTCAAGGGGTGAAACCTATAGAAATTCATCGGCGAATGAAGGTCCAGAATGGTGATGCATGCCTGTCAGTCTAGCAAGTGTATGCGTGAAGTAGGAAGTTTCAAAACTTTTCGGTCCGATGAAGAGCTACAGCAAGTGATGCTTGAGTGGTTGCACACTCGACCAAGAGAATGTTTTTCTACAGGGATCCAAGCACTTTATGAGTGCTGGAAGACTCGCATTCAACGCAGTGGTTACTACATCGAAAAATTATACATTTATTCTGTACTTTTTCAGAATATATCCACACACTAAAAAAAAACATTTAAGGTTTTCATTTGAAGCCTCCTTGTATTAGAGGACATATTGATTGCTGTAAGTTGCTAAATTTGGCATAATTTCCAGTGTCTCTCCATCTACAGGCTACCCTGGATACAGAGCAAACAACAACTGCCAGAGACATAACTTGTACATCAGTTTCAGGGAGATAGGATTTGACCAAGAGGTATGGTTAATGTATGTGACTGTGCATGCATGTCGCTTAAAGTCGCTTAAAAGTCGAAAGGGTCAACTTCATTGCACTGGGCTTTTATCCCATATGGCTCAATCTCTTTCCGCAGCGCGGAAAGCGTCGCACAAAACATGAATTCCGTATCTCCAGCGACAACCCCCAGGAGCCTTTAAAAAATGCACTTGTGAACCGAAAGATGCGGCCCGGAATCAAACCCACAACCTTTGGAGCCCGAGTCATATGGCTTGACCACTTTGCCAAGGAAACTCTGTGTGTGCATGTAAATGCATGTACGTTGTATCTCCTCTGCTGTGTATCTACTTTGATGTGCTAGAGGGAGGGATTTGTACCCCGTCTACTACTTATTTTAATATTTCATGATTAGAGTCATTAGACGTAGACAGTCAAAATGTTTTGGGCATGTTATGAGAAGAAATTAATTGGAGAACTCGGTGACGAATGGCAAGTTCGAAGGGAAGAGACCAAGGGGAAGAACGAGAAGTAAATATCTGGATGGCTTGGCCATGTGGCATGGTCGAGACAGGAACACGGAGCTGATCCACGACTCTGGTGATCAAGTGAGATGACAGAACATGACTGCCCATGTTTAAAAAGAGTGTTGAGGTGCTACATAGAGCCTGTTCTTTTGTACGGATGTGAAACTTGGACAATGAGCAGTCAAGCTGAAAAACATCTGATGGCTGTAGAAATGAGGTTTCTAAGGAAAATGCAAAGAATACCATGGACAGACAGAAAAACCAATGACCAAGTACTACAGGAGATAAATGAAAATCATAAATTGATTAGAGAAGTTAGACATAGACAGTCAAAATTTTTTGGACATGTTATGAGAATAAATGGATTGGAGAACTTAGTGACAACTGGCAAGATCGAAGGGAACAGACAAAAAGGAAGATCAAGAAGTAAATACCTGGATGGCTTGGCCACATGGCATGGTCAGGATAGGAACACTGAGCTGATCCACGACTCTGGTGATCAAGTGAAATGGGGAGTCATGATTGCCCACGCTTTCTGGCATGGCACATGATACACACACACATGCACGCGCGCGCGCGAGGCTTCTCATAAGTCTTTAGCCTGACCATGAAGGAGTAGGCGGAGAAAATTGAAATTTGGCACATGTATAGCTCATTCAATTTGTAATGGACATATGAATTTCCCTCCTCAACTGGTTCTCTTGATATGGTGCATGGCACAACACACCCTATTGACCAGATCTGCACATCCAACGGTTTGTCAGAACAATGGAGAAATCAGATGCCAGGACTGTGATAAAATTCTTGATGTTACAGGGAAAAACACATACAGAAATACACATGGAAGTAAAGACAGTGTTTGAGGAAGTCTGTCCTTCGTATGCTTCTGTAAAACATTGGTGTTTGCAGTTTAAGTGTGGCCGTTCCCAAGATGCTGATCTGCCAAGATCAGGACGACCTTCCTCAGAGTGCAATGATGCAAATGCTGCGAAAGTGAAGAAAATCATAGACCAGGCTAGGAAAATGACAATTGCAGAGATATCAGGTTCAGCAAATCTGAGTAAGAGTACAGTTTTTAGAATTTTACACAACAGACTGAACATGAGAAAAGTGTGTGCCCGCTGGGTCCCGCGCCAGCTGATATGTGAACAGAAACAAACACAGGTTGATTGTTGTGGCCAGTTGCTCAACATGTGGTGGTCGAAAAAACATGTTGACGACCATGGTGACGGTAGATGAGACTTGGATTCACCATTATGACCCAGAATCCAAAATTGCCAGCATGCAGTGGAAAACCCCGGGCTCGCCAACACATGTCAAGCCAAGAGCACAAAAATCTGCAAGAAAAGTGATACTGACTGATTTTTGGGACGTCAAAGGTGTCATATTGAAGGATTACATGCTTCATAGCAACACGGTTAATGGGCAGTACTATGCAGATCTCCTTATCAAACTAAGAAAGGCTGTGACCAGAAAACGAGGGATAGCGAGCATGCAAATTCTGCCTTTGCTTCAAGAAAACACGCCCTCCCATAAAGCATGGCTTGTGCTGCAAACTGCTAACAATTTGAATATTGAAATTCTTCCACACCCACCAGATTTGGCTCCATCAGACATTTGTTTTTTCCCATATCTTAAAAAAACAGGTGAAAGGAAATCGTTTTGATAGTGACGAAGATGTCATATTGGCTTGTGATAACTGGTTTAGTTCGAAAAGTAGGTTGTTTTATTCTGAAGGCCTTTCCAAGGTCACACAGAGATGGCAGAAATGCATAAATTCAGGTGGTGGCTACATTGAGAAGGAATAAGCACTGTGCCAAATTTCAATTTCCTCCGCCTACTCCTTCATGGTCAGGCTAAAGACTTATATATATTAGAGAGAGAGAGAGAGAGAGAGAGAGTATATAGAGAGAACTGTAATAAAATAAGAGAAAATATATAGAGGAAGAAGCTGTTGTTAACATTCACAAACGTTTGTGTGCTGTTTCTGGCACTTTTGCAGTCGATAGAATCACAGTTAGTTGCTGAACTCAGAGAGTTATGGTTGCTGCAAGTGGAGATGTAGAGCTGGCTGACAAGCCGTGCTTTAAACGTCCTGCCACAGCCACCTGCCGGATAATGCTAACATCATGATTCGCAGAGATAGGTGAATCACAAGTCAACAATTGTTCATGCAGCTTTCAATAAGCAAAGGTAGTCTGATTGAAATATTCAAAAACCTGGGATATTCAAAGGTTTGTGCAAGATGGGTTCCTCGAGCTCTCACAGAGAACCATAAGGCCCAAAGGAAAACAGCTTGTTCGGAATTGTTGCAGCATTTCGAGATAGATGGGGATGTTTTTTTTTGTCAAACATTGTGACAGGAGACGAAACTTGGGTTCATCATTTTGAGCTGGAGACAAAAAGACAGACAATAACATCATCCTTAATCACTAGCGAGGAAAAAAATTCAAAACAACTCCATCAGCCGGTAATGTCATGCTCACTGATTTTTTAGACATTGATAGGGTTATTTTCGTGGATGTGCTGCCAAAAAGGTGGAACCATTAATTCGGAAATTTACATCAAAACACACAAAACTCGATCTTCGTCACTACAGGGTTAAGCCTAACAAGAATCGAGAGCAACTGCTTCTCCTTCACAATAACGCACATCCTGACACAAGTTTGCAAAGAAGGGAGGCAATCAACAAAATGTGGTGGAATGTACTGCCCCATCAACCTTACAGTCCAGACCTGGCACCATTTGATTTCCATCTTTTCAGTTCCCTTAAGACTGGCATCCCCCCAGGAAGGTTAACCGGTCAACAAATGCCCGCAGAAGTCGGATGTGTCAGCCTAACGGCGCAAGAACGCAGCTCTGCTGTAAACAGGCGCAATGCAATTATGTCCGAAAAAACTCTCCGGATAAACACAGCAGAACAAGAAGAAGACTGGCATCCGCGGGACAAAGTTTGAAGACAACGAGGGAGTGATTAATGCAGTGAAGAGAACAGGACAAAATGTGCTACAGATCTGGGATACATGCTCTTGTTTCAAGATGGCGTAAAGCCATTAAAGTTTATGGGGATTATGTTGACAAGTAGAAATGTTTACTGCACATGTGCATGAACATTGTAACTAAATGTCATTTGTATGTTAACTGTTAATGAGATAATAATTGTGGTGTATAACTTTCTGACCTACCCTCGTGCGCGCATATGTATGTGTGTGTGTGTGTGTGTGTGTGCGCGTGTGTGTGGGTGGGAGAGAGAGAGAGAGAGAGTACACAATACATTATCACAGCCAGTATTTGAGTGATAACTTTTGTAATTTCACTGTATCTTTGTTAAACAGTTCCTGATTGCCCCAGAGGGGTACTCAGCCTTCTACTGTTCTGGAGACTGTTCCTTTCCTCTGGGCATTCACATGAATGCCACAAACCATGCCATTGTGCAGACCCTGGTGCATCTCATGGACCCATACCATGTCCCCAAGCCATGCTGTGCCCCGACCAAATTCGGCACCATCACCCTCCTGTATTATGATGATAACTCCAGCGTGGTGTTGCGGAGGTTCCGAGACATGATTGTGACTGCTTGTGGATGCCATTAAGAACGTGACTTTGTTTGACCTGTTCACTGCCAGATTTGTTATATGTTTGAAACCTTTCTTGAAAATCAAAGCTTTTTGTTTTTAACTCATTAACTACCAACATTTGCAATTGAATCAGGTTTCAGACAGATAGGAAAAATGATTAGAATAAGTTGTAACTCATCTTGCAAATATCACAAGAAAAAAAATTTTTCTTCAAGTTCTTCTTGTTTGCTGTTGTTTTAATGTCTCCACAAGAATTCCTGTCTTCTGGATGAATATCTTCTTCATATTTGCTGTTGTCCTGGTAATTTCTCCACAAGAATTCCACTTATTTGGATGAATACCTTCATGTTAGCTGTTGTTCTGGTAATTTCTCCACAAGAATTCCAATTATTTGGATGAATATCTTCATGTTAGCTGTTGTTCTGGTAATTTCTCCACAAGAATTCCACTTATTTGGATGAATATCTTCACGTTAGCTGTTGTTCTGGTAATTTCTCCACAAGAGTTCCAGTCTTTTGGATGAATATCTTCTTTATGTTTGCTTTTGTTCTAGTAAGTTCCTCACAAGAATTCCTGTTTCTGGATGAATTTATTCTCCTTTGCCATTCTAGTAATCTCTACACTAATATGCCAGTCATGTTTATGTATTTTGCTGTTTTAGAACGCCCTTTCAGACCCAGATAACTTTGTGTGGATGTTTATCTCCATGGGCCAATATTCAGTCCACAATTGAAAACATACGGCAGGCTATCAGAATATGCTAGGCTGTCTATTAGGCCTGTCCATATATACACATATGTGACACACCCAATGTTTTGACGTTGCCAACAACTGTTCAGTCTTTTATGTCCATCTCTGATATGAAAAAGCATTGCCTGTTTTGCTCAGTCAAGGCAGTGATAGTTGTCTCGTGCTGGTTACATTTTCTCATTGACTTGATAAATGTCTTCTTTTCATATAAGATGATTAATTGTTCTGTACGCCTCTTCTTTAGCTAACATATCTACTCTTCCATTTCTGGGTATGCCATAGTGAGATGGCATTCGCTTACTTCTAGCCTTGTATTGATGTTGGCTCCATTTACAGATTGAAAATTTACAAACTGCAGCTGTTATAGGCCGGTCTCTCTGGCCGAGGGGTTACACCACTTTCTCTGTAATCCCGTTTATCACGCAGAGTCTTGTAGCGGGCGAGAACTGGGAGCGGTTCGTCCCCCGCTGGTGACTTGCGGGATAACTGAGCCGGCCGCTCAGAAAGCAATGGCAAACTACTGAGCGTAATCTTGCCAAGAAATCAACAGACAGCTGAAAGATGCTGCTGTTGACAGCGATGTCCTGTAAAATGATATGCAAATTAAAAAAAAAAAAAAAAGCTGTTATAGTCTCACTTCTTGTCGAAACATGCAAATAAATTAATTCTCCCACAGTCTTGTTTTTAAAATCTGGTAGTTAATGAATTAAAAAAAGACATACCATTTTATTTTTATTAAGCAGTTCTCAGTTACATCAGCTTTCACGTATTTGAAACTGTTATGATTTACATTTTGATTTCTGATCAACACTGACAAACAATAACTTGATGAAAGTCCCCTTTTCTCACTGCTGTTGTTTACAATTGAGATGTTTATTGTATATTTTATTGTGCTGGATTGATAATCTTTGAGTTTCATACACAAATGTAGTGGTGGGTAACTTTTTGAGTTTGATACACATATGTAGGGGGAGATAACTATTTGAGTTTGATATGCATATATAGGAGTGGATAACTCTTTTAATTTGATACACAAATATAGTCGTGGATAAATGTGAGTTTGATACACATCTAGTGATGGATAACTCTTTGAATTTTTAAACACCAATGTAGTGGTGAATAACTCTTTGAGTTTGATATACAAATGTAGCAGTGGATAACTCTTTGAATTTGATACACAAATGTAGTGGTGGATAACTCTTAAAGTTTGATACACAGATGTAGGGTGAGATAACTCTTTGAGTGGTATACATAAATGTAGTGGTGGATAACTTTTTGAGTTTGATACACAAATGTATAAAGGGTGGGGGGGGGGGGGGGGGGGGGGGGGGGGAGATATGAGACTCTTTGGGTTGTTTGATACACAGATGTAGGGGGAGATAACTCTTTGTGTTTTAATACACGTGTATTGGAGGATAACTCATTGAGTTTGATACATAAATGTACAGGGGGGGAGGGGGGGGGGGAGAGAGAATCTTTGAGTTTGATTTACAAATGTAATGGGGTATAACTCTTTGAGATTGATACGCATATATAGGAGTGGATAACTCTTTGAGTTTGATACACAAATGCAGTGGTGGATAACTCGTAGAGTTTTATACACAAATGTAGAAGTGGGGTTACCTCTTTGAGTTTGATAGGCAAATGTGTGATTAACTCTTTAGCTTGATGCACAAATAAAGTGTAATTAACTCCTGAAGTTTGATGCATGAGTGAAGTGAAGTTAATTCCTGAGTTTGATAAACAAATGAAGTGGGGTTTTAATTATGCTGTAATTGTGAGAGTACAACACATAAAAGGAAAACCGCGCATTTTCAGAGGGCCAGTTGTATAAGAATACAATCACAAATAATGATGAGCCTTAACGACAACAAGCTTTCATCAGCAAAAAGAAATTATAACAGACATATGGTACTAAAGTAATTACATTGAGGCAGAGTACCTGGACATACTTGTACTGTCGTAAATGAATAGTTGGAATGACAGTTATATGCTCCGGATTCTCCAGATACTTGAATAAGTACCTCGCATATAATGCCATTGCTTATTGTAGTGATTTACACCTTTTTTATGCAGTTATTTTATTGTCCTTTTTATCTGCGTGCTTTGTTTGATTTTTTGCTGATGAAGGGTTATTGTTTCAGCATTCTCCAGTATTTCTATGTGTGATCAGGTGCTTAGTAAGACCTGCAGCTAACCGTAAATCACATATTTCCTTTCTGTGAGGGAACTTTCTCCACAGCCAGTATAAGGAGAAGTCTGTCATGAGAAAATGTGCCAGTATGCTAGTCTTAAGTATACCAGAGTTAAACTTACATCACATATTTCCTAGCAGTGGAAAATCTTTCGACAGCTGGCATACTCTGTGCTGAAAGAAATGAGTTAGTTTACCACAGGGAGTTTACACTAAATATTACATAAGCCTTGACTGCGGAGGCTATGACGATGAAACATTGCCTTATTTTAATACATTTGCTCTAGTGCAAGAGATAAAAGAATGATTATGTTAAATTTGAACCCATGTATCCTCACCGCTTGGCCACAAATTGCTTGTTTTTAATGCATTCTTTACATGTGCCTTAGCAATATTAACTATTCCAGCTGAATTGTTTTATTGGTGGTGATGTTGTTGCTTGTGCATTTAGCGATCGCTTCCTTGTATCTGGTACTGCATTTGAACTGTTTGACATGTTTCTGATATGTTTGTATTTAGGTTGGTAGCGACAGTTCTGCCTTGTGGTTATCTTGCCCGAGTCAAGGCCAAGGTTGTTTATATTGTGTCATTGCTGAGGCGGCGGCGGGGGGGGGGGGGGGGGGGGGGGGGGGGGGGGGGGGGGGGGGTGTCAGCATGGCCGAATAGATAAGAGAGGTTGCTCTTAAACTTCCGATATGCTAATGCTGAGGTAGCGGGTTCAACCCCGACACTGGTAATTTGGACTAAAATGTTGACTTCTCCTCCTTGACTTGGGTACGTAAACTACAAGTACCTCAGAAGTCAGAGTGAGTTCGTCTGATGGTGGTGAACACTGGTAATAGGAAAAGCGAATCCACACGCAAAATTCAGTCCAGTATGGACTACGCTAGAGTTCAAAGTGAGTGAACGAAAAGAAAAGAAAATTGCTGAGGCTGTTTATGCTTGACCTTGGTAAGGTCATGGTGGTAATCACATTGCAGATACTGACGTTGGAGTGTGATGTGTCAGGCTTTCACATAGCAGATACTGACGTTGGGGTGTGATGTGTCAGGCTTTCACACAGCAGATACTGACGTTGGGGTGTGATGTGTCAGGCCTTTCACACAGCAGATACTGACGTTGGGGGTGTGATGTGTCAGGCTTTCACACAGCAGATACTGACGTTGGGGTGTGATGTGTCAGGCTTTCACACAGCAGATACTGACGTTGGGGTGTGATTGTGTCAGGCTTTCACACAGCAGATACTGACGTTGGGGTGTGATGTGTCAGGCTTTCACACAGCAGATACTGACGTTGGGGTGTGATGTGTCAGGCTTTCACACAGCAGATACTGACGTTGGGGTGTGAGTGTCAGGCTTTCACACAGCAGATACTGACGTTGGGGTGTGATGTGTCAGGCTTTCACACAGCAGATACTGACATTGGGGTGTGATGTGTCACGCTTTCACACAGCAGATACTGACGTTGGGGTGTGATGTGTCACGGCTTTCACACAGCAGATACTGACGTTGCGGTGTGATGTGTCAGACTTTTCACACAGCAGATACTGACGTTGCGGTTGTGATGTGTCAGGCTTTCACACAGCAGATACTGACGTTGGGGTGTGATGTGTCAGGCTTTCACACAGCAGATACTGACGTTGGGGTGTGATGTGTCAGGCTTTCACACAGCAGATACTGACGTTGGGGTGTGATGTGTCAGGCTTTCACACAGCAGATACTGACGTTGGGGTGTGATGTGTCAGGCTTTCACACAGCAGATACTGACATTGGGGTGTGATGTGTCAGGCTTTCACACAGCAGATACTGACGTTGGGGTGTGATGTGTCAGGCTTTCACACAGCAGATACTGACGTTGGGGTGTGATGTGTCAGGCTTTCACACAGCAGATACTGACGTTGGGGTGTGATGTGTCAGGCTTTCACACAGCAGATACTGACGTTGGGGTGTGATGTGTCAGGCTTTCACACAGCAGATACTGACGTTGGGGTGTGATTTGTCAGGCTTTCACACAGCAGATACTGACGTTAGGGTGTGATGTGTCAGGCTTTCACACAGCAGATACTGACGTTGGGGTGTGATGTGTCAGGCTTTCACACAGCAGATACTGACGTTGGGGGTGTGATGTGTCAGGCTTTCACACAGCAGATACTGACGTTGGGGTGTGATGTGTCAGGCTTTCACACAGCAGATACTGACGTTGGGGTGTGATGTGTCACGCTTTCACATAGAAGATACTGACGTTGGGGTGTGATGTGTCAGGCTTTCACATATTCTAGGACATGATATATGAGGTGGAGTTCCCTTCCTGTCAGAGACAGTAGTTACTTGAACCCACTATTTCCCAGTTGTTAATGTAGCCCCTGTCAGAGACAGTAGTTACTTGAACCCACTATTTCCCAGTTGTTAATGTAGCCCCGGTCAGAGACAGTAGTTACTTGAACCCACTGTGTCCCAGTTGTTAATGTAGCCCCTGTCAGAGACAGTAGTTACTTGAACCCACTGTTTCCCAGTTGTTAATGTAGCCCCTGTCAGAGACAGTAGTTACTTGAACCCACTGTTTCCCAGTTGTTAATGTAGCCCCTGTCAGAGACAGTAGTTACTTGAACCCACTGTTTCCCAGTTGTTAATGTAGCCCCTGTCAGAGACAGTAGTTACTTGAACCCAATGTTTCCCAGTTGTTAATGTAGCCCCTGTCAGAGACAGTAGTTACTTTAACCCAATGTTTCCCAGTTGTTAATGTAGCCCGTCAGTGACAGTAGTTACTTGAACCCACTGTTTCCCAGTTGTTAATGTAGCCCCTGTCAGAGACAGTAGTTACTTGAACCCACTGTTTCCCAGTTGTTAATGTAGCCCCTGTCAGAGACAGTAGTTACTTGAACCCACTGTTTCCCAGTTGTTAACGTAGCCCCTGTCAGAGACAGTAGTTACTTTAACCCTCTGTTTCCCAGTTGTTAATGTAGCCCCTGTCAGAGACAGTAGTTACTTGAACCCACTGTTTCCCAGTTGTTAATGTAGCCCCTGTCAGAGACAGTAGTTACTTGAACCCACTGTTTCCCAGTTGTTAATGTAGCCCCTGTCAGAGACAGTAGTTACTTTAACCCACTGTTTCCCCAGTTGTTAATGTAGCCCCTGTCAGGAGACAGTAGTTACTTGAACCCACTGTGTCCCAGTTGTTAATGTAGCCCCTGTCAGAGACAGTAGTTACTTGAACCCACTGTTTCCAAGTTGTTAATGTAGCCCCTGTCAGAGGACAGTAGTTACTTGAACCACTGTTTCCCAGTTGTTAATGTAGCCCCTGTCAGAAGACAGTAGTTACTTGAACCCAATGTTTCCCAGTTGTTAATGTTAGCCCCTGTCAGAGACAGTAGTTACTTTAACCCAATGTTTCCCAGTTGTTAATGTAGCCCGTCAGTGACAGTAGTTACTTGAACCACTGTTTCCCAGTTGTTAATGTAGCCCCTGTCAGAGGACAGTAGTTACTTGAACCCACTGTTTCCCAGTTGTTAATGTAGCCCTGTCAGAGACAGTAGTTACTTGAACCCACTGTTTCCCAGTTGTTAACGTAGCCCCTGTCAGAGACAGTAGTTACTTTAACCCTCTGTTTCCCAGTTGTTAATGTAGCCCCTGTCAGAGACAGTAGTTACTTGAACCCACTGTTTCCCAGTTGTTAATGTCAGCCCTGTCAGAGACAGTAGTACTTGAAACCCACTGTTTCCCAGTTGTTAATGTAGCCCCTGCCAGAGACAGTAGTTACTTTAACCCACTCCAACCCATTGCTATTTTCACACCTTCTGTTTCAATTTGATTATTTTAACTTCTATCCCGGACATTAGTTGTAATTGAAACAACTTTCTAGGACAGAAATAGTTTGCTAATGTGAATGTTTGCTTGTATTATTTTGGAGGTAACACTTGTTTTTGTCAGTGCTTGATATTTGTCTAAAGGGTACTTAATTTTACAGGTATTTTATTGCACTTTGTCGTTGAAGCTACATATATCTTCTGTCTTGAACATCAGTAATGTATAACTCATTGTCTCTCATTACCTGTTGTTTTGATCTTGCACAAGCCATCACTTGTCTCAGCAGTTATGTTATTGGTTGTGCTAAATATTCATTCTGAGTTCCATGTGTTTGGTTGCTAACAGAACTGCATGATTCAGTATGTGATGGGTATGTGTGTGTAAATTTATTTTCCCCATGACATGTTTCATTGAAGTAATTCAGCCCTGAAGATAATGGGACATCCGTATTGGTAGCCCAGCTCACCAACCACTGAGCCACCATGACTTCCATAAGTAAAGATAGCTTCCTTAGCCACTCTTGGTCTGCATTCAGCTTATAGTGGACCGCATTAGTGGACTTGTGGACATCAGAACAACTGCAATCGCACCGACTGTGTTTGTTCATAATTAATTAATTATAGTATTGTTTAGCACTCATAGACGTGAGAAGAAGGAAAGTAGAGGACTAAGGACGCCAGTAGACAACATCAAAATTGAAAGCTATAGTTACCAACCAGGATTCCAACTTGTCCCTTCAAATGACGGCAGAGCTTGCTGCAGAAACAAGTGTACTTCGACGCAAGCACAACTAGGCACACCTAAACAAGGTGTCTTCATTAGCCAGGTCTATCATACACATGAACCTACAATTATGGAATACAGACAGAATTCGTATCTAACCATTGAGATAGCACCATAGGTCTCTGAATTTTATATTAAACCATCATAGGTCAAATAAAAAACACAAACACATCGGACCGTAATGTTGTGTCCAGTATATTCACAAACATTTAAACAAGAGGAATGATTGGTCAGTTCCAATGTTGTACACATATTACACAGGAGATAAATTGGGGAAGCCTGTGATTCTACTTCCTTCTTCTCACTTCTATGAGAGCCAAACATTACTATGTGTGTTTATTTAATAACTGTCTTAATGACCTCAAAGGTTTCCACAATTGATCTCCACTGTGTGTGTGGACATCAGAACAACTATAATCACAACAACTGTTGCCTTGAGTTGAGTTTAGCTGAGTCGTGTCAAGAACCAACTTTAAAGCACTCTGGGCACTACCATGCTCCATCCTCATATTCAAGAGTCAGTGAAGAGTCCCAATCTTCTCTTCACTCTCTCTGTCTCAGCTGGTTGTTATGGTTGACATTGTGCACAGAGCACATACTCTATAGCTCTGGCAGTGGTTCTTATGAAGCCACTATTTGTCTGTATTCAGCTTGTAGTGGACTGCGTCAGTGGACTTCAGAACAACTATAATCACATGCAGTTTGTCTGTATTCAGCTTGTAGTGGGCTGCATCAGTGGACTCAGAAACATCGTTAATCACATGAGTTGTCTGTATTTAGCTTGTAGTGGGCTGCCAGCAGGGACTTCAGAACATCTGTAAATCACATGCAGTTTGTCTGTATTCAGCTTGTAGTGGCTGCATCAGTGTACTTCAGAACACTTGCAATCACACAAAGTTTGTCTGTATTCAACTTGTAGTGGCTGCATCAGTGAACTTCAGAACACCTGTAATCACATACAGTTTGTCTGTATTCAGCTTGTAGTGGACTTCAGTTGTAATCAACAACATTGTTTGTATGATACTGGGAGACTGTACAGATTGGTCAGCATTAATTGTCTGCTAATACTCAGAGCTTACCGGAACACTAGTGGTGCTTGCTGTTGTTAACACTTTGACATTGTGCCTAACAATATCTTGTAGATGATACATATCAAATCAAAATGCTGTGCTTTTGATGTTGTTATTGTTGCTGTTTGTTTGTCATTATTTTGTAATGTCTTATATGTCTCCTCACAAAATGAACATCTTGTGATTATAATCAGACTGTTTTACAAAGATGAGTTATTAGTAAACTTGATATGTGGTTTGTGACTGATGTTGGTTACAGATTTAAGACTGTTTTTACTTTTTTTGACGGCTGTATGTTGCTTACATTGAATGCTGTTTTTAAGTTTTGTTATTTGAGACTGATTTAAACTTTTAATCTGGGAGTTGGGATAGTTAAGGATAGTGTTTAAATAGATTTTGAGATTATTTAACTCAGTCAAGTTAAGGATAGTGTTTACATAGATTTTGAGATTATTTAACTCGGTCAAGTTAAGAATAGCGTTTACATAGATTTTGAGACTGTTTGACTCAGTCAAGTTAGAATAATTTTTACATAGATTTTGAGACTGTTTGACTCAGTTAAGTTAGATTAGATTTTACATAGATTTTGAGACTATATAACTCAGTCAAGTTAAGAATAGTTTATGCATAGATTTTAAGACTGTTTGACTCAGTCACGTTAAGAATAATTTTTACATAGATTGTGAGACTATTTGACTCACACAAGGTAGAATTGCTTTTATATAGATATTTGGAGAGTGTTTGAATCTGCCAAGATAGAACTGACATTACATAGATAGTTGAGACTATTTTAATAAACCAAATTGGAGACAGTGTCAGTACAGATATAACGACTACTGTTTGAGTCAGTCAAGGTAGAACTGACAGTGCATAATTTGAGATTGAATAACTTGAGATACAACTGACTTTACATAGACAGTTTGAGACTGATTCAGTCAAAACAAAACTGGCTTCATAGATAGTTGGAGATTCTATGATTCAATCGAGATAAAACTGGTTTTACATAGATAGTTGTAGACTGTATGATTCAGTTAAGATAAAACTGGCTTTACATAGATCGTTGGAGACTATGATTCAGTTGAAATAAAACTGGCTTTACATAGATAATTGGTGACTGTCTCACTTTATACTTTACAAAGCACATTGGAGACGTGTCTGACTCACTTGAGATCGATATGTCTCTCACAGATAGCCCTGAATCTGAGACTGTTTGACCCAGTCACCCCTGCATTTATGGTGTACATATTCCTGAATCTTAATGTATTGTGTATGCTTCAGCTATGTATATTTTAGTGGATGACATGGTTTTTGCTAATATCTTTGTAAGTTCTGTGTTGTTGCATAGCCAGGGGATGGGTCTGTGTATTTCTATGACTTTTTACCTGGACATTAAAACAAAATTGTTGTTGTTTTTAAATGAAGTGGAATCACTATTGTTTTTCCTGACATGATCAATCAGATGTTTTGTTTGAAGACTTTTTAAAGTTTTTGTTTTCCCTCCAATTGATATGGTGGAGTGTTGGTTGTTGTATTTGTATTTAAGGATTTAAGGATAGTGGTTCTGTACACATTTATTGTGGTGGTGGGGGAGGGGATGGGGCATGGGAGAGGGGAGGAGGGTTATGATACAACCTGTTGGTACACTTAAGTGTGGTTTTGAGGTCAAGTTTAGAATGTACTTGTGTGTGGTGGTACAGGGAAGCTGGTGAACACATGTGTGTGGGGTGAAGCTGGCGAATGTGTGTGTGTGTGTGATGGTCCAGTGAAGCAACATGTGTTGAGTGAAGCTGGTGAACACACTGTGCATTATTTCTGCTAAAGTTTGTGAACACACACATGTGTGAGTATGGTCAAGGTTGTGAACACACACATGTGTGAGTATGGTCAAGGTTGTGAACACACAAATGTGTGAGTATGGTCAAGATTGTGAACACATTTGTGTGTGGCTATGTGATAAAGTTTATTAACACATGTGTGTGTGTGTGTGTGGGTGTGTGTGGTGTGGTGAAATTTGTGTGGGATACAGCTTACATACACTCTTTTGTATGGTTCTTGGTAAAGTTTGTGAACATACACACACACACACACACACACACACACACACATACATGTGTGAGTATTGTCAAGTTTGTGAACACAGTTGTGTGTGGAATACAGCTTATAAACACACTTGTATATGATTTCTGGAAAGTTTGTGAACACAGTTGTGTGTGGGATACAGCTTATAAACACACTTGTATATGATTTCTGGAAAGTTTGTGAACACATACTTGTGTGAGTATGGTCAAGGTTGTGAACACATTTGTGTGTGGGATACAGCTTATAAAGACACTTGCGTATGGCCATGTGGTGATATTTATGGACACACTTTTGATCAAATGTGTGAAGATGCTTGTTTGTGTGGTGGAACTTGTGAGCATGCTTGTGTGTATAGTAAAACTTGTGTGGGATACATTTTATAAACATACTTGTGTGGTATAATTTGTGAACACAGAGATGTATGTTCTAAAACTTTGTGAACAGGCTTGGTTGTGTGGTATAGTTTGTGAACACAGTTGTGTGTGGGATACATTTTATAAACACACTTATGTGGTATAGTTTGTGAACACAGTTGTGTGTGGGATACATTTATAAACACACTTATGTGGTATAGTTTGTGAACACAGTTGTGTGTGGGATACATTTATAAACACACTTATGTGGTATAGTTTGTGAACACGGTTGCATGTGGTTGTGCAGTAACACCCACTTACACACATTTATGTGTACTGGACTATTCTTATGCTTATTTGTGTGGGATATACTTAGTGCACATAAATATGTATATGTGAGTGTGTGGGATACATGACCATACATAACTGTGTGCAAGCACTTATTTGTGGTTGTGTGGGGCAACCTTGTGCACAGAGTTATGTATGGGTTGAGTTGAGTTGGGTCAAGAACCAACATCATAGCACTCGGGACATTCCCATACATGGTCAGTCCTCATCTTCAACAACCAGCGAAGAATCCCAGCACTAATGGTACCCGTAGCAGTCTGCTTATGTGTCCGACTAGTCTTTCCTCAGAGATTTGAGTGTCGGCCGGGTCTCCAGGTCACTCCCTGCGGCTGGGTCTCCAGGTCACTCCCTGCGGCTGGGTCTCCAGGTCACTCCCTGCGGCTGGGTATCCAGGTCACTCCCTGCGGCTGGGTCTCCAGGTCACTCCCTGCAGCATCATTCTCACCAAGCTGTGATGATCTACCTGTTCTTCCACACTATACACACACACAATCCCAAAGAGCCTTTAGAACCATAATCATACCTGCCAGGTCTGATGTAGGCCAATTGATGATTGATTGGATGTCAGCTGAATATTTTTTTTCTGTGGTGTGAGATAGCCTATCTCAGACTTTGAAAGAAGTGTGGGATCCAGAAAAATATCAGGTTTCTTTTAGGTGTTAGTCTGATGTCATTCAGGTATATTGTGATGAGAGCATTGTGCTGTATGATGTATGTCCCCCCCCCCCCCTTTTTTTTTCCTCACCCTGAACACTAGAATACAGGTTTTAAAGACGAGAGGATTGGCTTAATTGCACAGAGTGTTATCCCATATCAAAACACCTCTAGTGTTGTATGGTAAGGATGTGTGTGTTCTCAACCTCGGCAGGCATTGTTTGGACTTAAATCAGTGCATTTTTGAAACCAGGTCTACATAAGGCAGGGGTCAGCTTTGGCCAGGGGGTTTATTATGAGCATGCTGACACTTCCTGTGAGCTGATGGTCGGGACAGTTGGTTCACTCCACACACCAGTCAGTTGGACCTTGACTTTGACTTCATATTCAGAAAGCAATGGCAAGCTACTGAACGTAGAATCATCTAGAAAGTCCACCTGAGGTTAAAGGCAACATCGCACAGAGGACATGAAATATTGTATACATAAGGAAGTTGTTTTCTCAGTATCCTATCATTGCATTAAATATCTACTAACTCAGCTGTTGCAACAGGGACTGGTTCGAATGCATGTCGCGTTGTAACTTCTACACAGTGACATGCACTACCTGACTTTGGCTTCAGGTTTGGAAGAAAGAGGGGCGTGGACAAAAGGAACCAATAACATCATCTCGTAAAGTTCTGTGGTTCTGGGCACTCTGAAATTGATATACGACTGGTGTTCAAGGAAGTCCTATCTAATTTGATATCAGACTGGTGTTAAATGAAGTTCTAGGTGCCCCAAAATTGATATCAAATATTAAATAAATCTTGAACACTCACATAGTACTCATGCGTGCATTTGCAGGTCAGTGAGTACTTTCCACACTCAACAAATGTTAGTCTCCTGTACTGTAGTAGAGCAGTCACAACAATGTGCTAGATTTAATGATGTAATTCTGGACTCTGTACATTATACCTCATATATTCTTTATATGTATATAAAATATTTTAGAAATAAAATGTTTACATTAAATGGTTATGGAGTTCTTTCCCTTTGTTTAATATAGTTATCCGTTATTATTTGGGCTCGGAACGCTGAAGAAGAAGAAGAAGAAGTTATGAGAAGAAATAAATTGGAGAACTTGGTGACAACTGGCAAGTTAGTTAGTTAGTTGAGGTTCAAACTTCATGGCAATGGGCCGTCCCCACTATGCTCAGCTCCTGTGCCAGTGAATATCACACAAACTGCTCCCCACTGTTCAATGTGAAAAGTGGAACAGACAGGAGTCTCGGCAATTCAACAGCCCGCACAGGTACACTGCACAATGCTGCCACCAGAATGCCAACACAAAAGTCATCCACGAAAACCACAGTTCATCATTGATGGAATCGACAGTCACCAGAAAGACCTCATTGACCCGAGTTTTCTCACATAGCTTGGTCTCTCTCTGCAGGGCAACCTGCCGAAAGCGTCGCATTAAGCACAAACCCCGTAGCTCCAGGGCCGTCTCCCAGGAGTCCCCTAACAAATGCACCCGTGAACCGAAAAGGCAAGTGATAAATCAGTCAATTCAGCAACAGCCGGTAGCCATTGTTCCGAACATGCAGTCCACTGCACAAACAAAAGCGAACAGATGTAAAAGCATTCCACATGAATTTCACAGCTCACAGAGTCGCACCACGCACTCACTCATTAGCAGGGTGACGGAACCATATGCTACCAGTCCAACATGAGGAAAATTCGAAATTCAAACCGCAGCCACAAAGATAAATACTCCAGAGGCCTTAGCGGGAAGATTGGGAGGAAGAGAACAAGGGGAAGGCAGAAAAGTAAATATATCTGGATAGCTTGGCCACATGGTATGGTCGAGACAAGAACACAGAGCTGATCCACGACTCTGAGATCGCATGAGATCAGCATGGCACATGATGATGATAAGTTATTTAATCTTGTCTATGGAAGACGGAAAATGAGTTGTGCCTCTTTCGTAGGCTTGAAATGTCTGTATCTGCAGTGTTGTTTATTGTATGAATTTCTCTCTATGTGTTTGTTTTAGTTCACTCAGTGGGCCGGCTCTGTGGCGAAGGGCTTACGGGTGCAGTTCGTAATCCCGTTTACCCGAGTTCGAAACACAGCTGCGGACGATATAGCAGCAGACTGCCTTATGCTGGTTTTTTATGAAATGGTATGGTTGCCGGTCGTACAGAAAGCAGTGGCAAACTACTGAACATAAACTTGCCAAGAGATCACAACAGCAAACAAAGCTAGTGTTGACTGCGACCTGTAAAGGATATGCAACTAAAATTTTTTTAATTTTTTTTTTTAATTAAAACAATGATCCATAGAGCTCGTCCGCTTCCACTGAAAAATGAGTTGTTGAGATGTTACTGTATAAATTAGAGGAAATCGTCGTGAAGGACACACCAATAACCTTGTGAAAGTCTCTGTAAGAACAAAGACTAGGGCAACAAAGTCCGACAGAAAATGTGTTCAAGCAGGGCCCATAAGCCCTGGAAGGCAAATCTGCCTATGGGGGGAGGATTCCAATAAAGATACCTCACCCGTGGAAGTTGGAAGATGTTGGCTCAAGCGACCCGGGACTAGACAAGTTTGAATAAGTTAGTGGTACTGCTGTAAGGCTGTGGAAATATAAAGAAATTAAATAACACCAAGTGATGCAGCTTTGCCGTCTCCCTGGTCTGCCGGTCTCCCTGGACTAGAGATTTGCGACTTTCTCCGTAATCCCGTTTATCCACGTGAGCAAACGCAGCTACGCGAGAATCGGTAGCGGTTCTCGCCATGCCCGTTACTTACGGGATATGTGAGCCGGCCGCTCAGAAAGCAATAGCAAACTACTGAGCGTAATCTTGCCAAGAAATCAACAACAGCGGTAACATGCTGGTGTTGACAGCGATGTCCTGTAAAAGGATATGGGGAAAAAAAAATGTTCCACGCCACTATTTATTAAGTTGTTTTAGTTTTTGAAGAGCAATAGATATTCGTCTTTTAATTTCTGTTATTGTGTCACCATTTTTGGTAATTAATGACCCAAGAAGTCAAATGCTAGGGAAAGCACATCGGGAAAAGTGCTTACTGAAACCGGAAGTACTGAACAACAGCTTGACGAAACGGCGCCAAGTAACTAATGTTATACTTTGGAGTAAAATTTTGACTTCTCGTCCTTGACTTGGGGAAATTACAAGTACCTCAGAAGTCGGAGTGGGTTCGTCTGATGATATGTTTGTCCACCAAGAATGATGATGACCATTCATTTCATCCAGTGGGATTGAAAGTACGGAGCCGTGAGTTCTAAGATGGCTGATAAGGCCTATTTTAGATCGAAATGTATTTTGACAAAGTGGGCAAAAAATGCTTGATGTTCCAGGAGGAGGATCTCCTGCAGTGGTTTTTCTGTTCAGCTTTTTATTCACAGCTCTTGCAGTCCTGGTTGCTTCACAAGTGACTGCACCCTTTCGTAATGATATACGCCACGAATTTCGGTCTTTTGCAGCAGTCTCCCAGGTGTCAAGATGAATTCCAAAAGCTTTCAGTGAGATTTTCAGTGTCTTTAAAGCGTTTCCTCGGGTCGCCTTGGAAGCATTTACCACAACCCAGCTCGGCGTAAAATAAAAATTCGTTTAGGGAGCCTGTGACAGCCCAGAGAATCTGATTCTTATTTAGTAGAGTGTGAATACTGGGCATGGACGCTCTTTCTAGAACTTTAGTGCCTGGGATCTTGTCTTGCCATTTACTCTTCAATAACTTCGATCCGCAGTTGCTTATAGAGGCTAGATGCTAGTCTGCTGGTCGAATCCGCATTAGGGCGGATTTTCAGAATTGACCTGGGCTGCCAATTCTACGCGTTAAAGTAAATAGTGAAAAATAAACAAGCCTTAAGGTGCATTCCGCGTATGTAGGCCTACTAGACTCATACTTTACAGACCAATCTGTGCGGGATCGCCGGCAGCTGTGTTTAGAACGAGGTGTGCGGAATTATGACTTGCGTCGGTAGCCCCTTACCCACATAGCAAGTTATCCCTTGCCATTTAACCATTGTTTAAAATGTCTGGTGTGTAAAATGTCCTCTGATTTCTTATCCGCCGTCTTATCATCTGTAAGTGCTAGCAAATGATCTGAATGAATCATCAACAAACGAGAAGCGGAAGGTCAGCTGTACAAGAACACGATGAAAAGTAACAAAATGGCAGTTGCAGCTCAAGCCTTCGTCAGCACACAGACAAACACACACCCACCGATACATCATCATCATCATCTTGTGCCTTGCCGGCTGGCGTCGACGATCATGTCTCTCCACATATTACGATCTCCGACGCATGGATCATTTCGTGTGTTGACTCCCTTCAGTGCCATGACATAAGACTGTCAAGACTCTTCTCACGTTGTCTTCCTCTATCTCTCTTTCCGTAAATCTTTCCCGCCGTCACAACATGTTTCCAGTTTTTGTCTTCTCATATTAGGAATCATTTGAAATCCGTTCGTGCCGCACCGCGCGTAATTGCGTACGTTGAACATGATCATGCCATAGTCATGTGATGACTGACCAATTAATAAATGAGCACGTGCTTATCGTCCTTTGATGCATATGTTCAATTTCTGACCGTTGAGAAAATGGCCGGGTTGATCCAAAATCCGTCCAAAGAAGCTCAAAGAGCGGTGATTCAGTTTCTTTCATTTGAAGGATGTCGACCAGTGGACATTCATCGAAGAATGCAGGCAGCGTACGGTAACAAATGTATGTCGAAGACAACAGTGACAGTCTGGGCACGAATGTTTCGGAAAGGACGTCAGTTCACGACAGATTTTCGACGGGCGGGTCAAGCGCATATTGTTGCAACAGAAAAAACAAAAACCAACGATAAAATTGATGCAGCAGTACAGATGAACAGTTGTCGAAGCATACGTTCGCTAGCGAAAGAAATTTAAGTGTCAATTGGGACAATTTAAAAGGTCGTTTGTAAGAAACTGCAGTATCGGAAGGTGCGTTCACAGTGGGTACAACGGAAGTTGACAGACAACAAAAAAGAAGAACGCATTGTATGGTGTTTGAACCACTTGCTACGTTACAGAGTGGAGGGTGATGCATTTGTCTTCCGCATAGTGGCAAGTGATGAATCATGGTGTCACCACTTTGAGCCGAGCAGCAAAAGAGTGAGCCTGCAATGGAAGCATGCTGGATCATCAAAAGCCAACAAATTCAAGTTACAGGTTTCCGCTGGTAAGGTTAGGCTGAGCGCATTTTTTTTTACCATGAAGGGCTATTGATGGCCGACGTTAAAGAACTTGATGTCAACATCAACTCTACCCACTACTTGGAAACACTAGACAAGCTGCAACAAGCCATCAAGAATAAACAACCCGGCATGCTTTCTCGCGGTGTGATTTTGTTGCACAATAATGCTCGTCCGCATGTTGCAAAGATCGTGCAGGAAGCATTAGCTTGGAATAAGTAGGAAATTCTGCAACATCCAGCCTATAGTCCTGATTTATCACCGTGTTATTTTCATTTGTTCGGACCTCTTAAAAAAAGCTCTCATTGGGCAACGATTTCACACAGATGCAGACATAATGAACGCGATAAACACTTGGTTCAGTGAGCAACCACAATCCTTTTTTTGCAGACGGCATTCGCCGAATACCCAAGCAATGGGATGCTTGCCTGAATGCCTACGGCAACTTCTTCTGACCAACCCATGGTGTATAATTTATTCAAAACGAATACTTTGTTTAATTCTACCAAACCTGTTAAGGTTTCTTTAATGCTTTTGTAATAAAGCCATTGGAACGGGTTTCAAATGAACGACACTTATTAAACAAACAACGGCGACTGATGTTTGTGATAAGTTATCTTTGCGACTCAGCTTCACTTAAAATGTCATGATTGCTCATTTTGGCTGTCCAATTAATTTTCAGCATTCTTCTATAAACAATCTCATCTGTGCTCTTTAACGTGTATACGTGCAAGATTGCAAACCTAGAAGCACCAGGGGTTGGAATCATACTAACATTTGCAGATGATATTCTTGCATATTGGCAGGGGAAAGATAGGGAGCAAACAGTCCAGGAGCTACTGGCGACAGTAGACAAAGTGATTGATTGTTGCACTGAAATGAGTGCTGTCATCCACCCGGAAAAGGCGGCTGTTATATGGTGCTCTCTGGACAACAGGATTGTGAGTGCTGATGTCCCAAGCCTCGCGATAGATGGTAGAAACGTCAACAGAGAGAACAAACTGAAGTATCTGGGAATCACATTTGACAGGAGCCTGTCCTTCAAGGACCACGTGGAGACGGTTGTGACAAGATCTCAAAAGGGACTCAATGCACTTAATATTATGGCTGCAATTGACACAGAGCAGAGAATGCTTTTCACACTATACCAGCACTTGATCCTCTCAGTGATTGATTATGGACTAGGACTGCTCACTGTCTCAGAGAGTCAGCTGGTGAAGTTAGAGCGCATACAGAACGAAGCTATGCGGGTCATTCTGGGATGCGCCAGAGACACCTCAGTAGTGTGTATGCGTTACATCCTTGGTTTGCCGACTGCTGCAGGTAGGCTCAAGGTGATGCAGGCGAAGGCATACCTCAGAGTAGCTGCAGACACAGACCACCCACTGCATGAGGCGCTGGACGCAGTTAAGGGTCAGCGACTGATAAGAGGGAAATCATGGATGGCTCAGGCGGAGGATACGACCAGACATGTGTGCATCTTATAGAACATTAGGCGAGGAGAGGAGTGGGTCAGAGTGCCAGCGGAGCAGTCAGATTTGTGCAGAGTTATAATCACATTGAGCAGGGAGTGGCCAGCAGGGGCCACGGAAGTGGAAATCCAGCAACTAATTCAGGATAATGCTCGCTCGGGTGATGTGATTATCTACATAGATGGTTCGGTGTCGATAGGTAGGAGAAGTGCCTTGGGGTTCATAGCAAAAGCTAATGACCGACGTTTGGTGCAGGAGAGCCTGTCATATTATACCACACCATCTAGCTTAAGAATGGATGTGGAGGCGGTCACTACAGCTTTCCGCTGGATCGAGAATATGATACACACACACACATCGTGATTGTAACTGACTCAGAAAGCATGCTGAGGAAGGTGAGGACAGGCATGCTTCGTGCAGAGTGTCTTTCTTTGCTTCCTAGTCTATTGTTAGAGCAGACTTCGTGGAATTAATCTCCAAACACTTTGGCTTTGTCCTGGTCTGTTACTGCTAGTTTCGTGCTTTTGATGGTTGGGATTTTGCTGGTCTTTTTATTTCTTTGAATAGCTTTTATTTGTTTCCACACCTTTGTGGTTGGTGTATCTGGACTGAGTGTTTGACAGAATCTTTTCCACTCCTTTTCTTTTGCATGTTTTACTGCTCGTTTGCTTCGTTTCTGAATTTCTTGTATTCTTCAAAATTCTCTTCTGTCCTTGTCTTTTGGTATTTCTGCAGCGCTCTTTTCCTATTTACTACTTTCTTTGTTCCACATTTATTTTCCAGTGTGTCGAGCATGGCAGCCTTGAAACATGTCCATTCCTTATCTACGCTCGAGTAGTAATCAGGGATGTTCTTATGTAGATTTTTGATTTCTTGATTGAATTCGTCTTTAACCGTATTTTTCTGCAGCCTCCTATAATTGATGACATGTGTTGTTACAAGGGGAAACAAATACCTCCTTTTCACGGGAACATAATATTCATTTTATTGTTTGCAAGGGACATAACTCGCAAACTTTTTTTCTAAAGAAGCAATTAGTTACATCAGTTGTTAAATGTTTAATTTAGTGACACTATCTACTCACAGTTAACACGATAATTTGATATCCTAAAGTATGAATACTTTTACTGCTAAAATTCAATATAATGTACTTGTTAATGCAATATATACAATGTTTCAACACTGCAAGCTCCGTGCACGATGTTAACGACTTCCCCTAATGGTCGATGTAACTTTCTTATTTTCTCTTCACAACGTTCGATGTAGTTATGGACATCATCATGACAATCATCGCTTCTCGGCCTTTTGGCTAAGATCAAGTGTATTTGCTGTCCCTTCCAGTAGTGCGCTTGGTCTGGTCGGAGGCCGGGAGGATCAATCTCGGTCCCGTGGCTAAGATCAGACGCATTTGCTGCCCCCCGCAGTAGTGCGCCTGGTCTGGTCGGGGGCCGGGTGATCCACACACCAAAAAAAAAACCTCACATTAATCACTTTAAATGTGGGCCCGGTGGACCACTGTGGGCAATAGCTCACAGTGGGACTAAGGGTCCACGCCAAAAACAGGGGAGGCGGGGAACCAGCTCGTCTGGGATGACCGCCAAACCCTAAAAAAAATAAAAAAAACAAAAACAAATCATCATGACAAATCTCGTTGGTTTGGTAAACCATATGTGATTGTATATTCATTCAATCCGCATTCATTCACATTTCTCAGATTCTTTCTCGCACTCATGTATACCTACTTTGCAATTCAATAATGAAAAATACACATGACTCACTCAGGAAACAGTTTTGTTATTTCGTGCGTGTACATAAATGATATTAAGTGTGTGTTATATGTGCGGTGTTTGTATCTGGCTGAGTTTCTACATGTCCATATGAGATGTCTGTAGTAAGAAAGAGCTGTCAGTAGTTTTGTATGTATGTGTTTTTCTGTCTTTGGTATAGTATTGAGAAAAATTGCTTTATATATGTCTGTTTGTTTGCCTGTGTGCGTTTGTATGAGGTGTTTGAGTGTTGCGCGTATGGCTGCAATTGTTGGACAAGTATAATAAATGTGTTCCTCTGTCTCCTGTGTGTTGTTTCTACATAATTGACATTGTGATGTTTGTTTAGATCTGTGTGCTTCTACCTGTGTTGTCGGCGTCATATTGTATATCAGTCTATATGTGATCTCTCTGGCTTTTGGTGTTATGTGTTTGTTGTGTAGGTTTGAAAAGGTGCATGTGAAGTCAGACATGAAGTATTTTTGTCCTCTTTTGATCCTAAGTTTGAGTGGTGGTGCTTGCTCTCTAACTAACTGTTTGTATATTTTGTGTGTTGTTTGCTGTATTAAGTGTTCCTGTCTTTGTATTGCCTGTATGCATGTCTGATAGAATGTTGGCAGTGTTCCCTGGTAATGTGCTGTTGCATTGTTAAGAGGTGTGAGGTGTTTAATGTTGTGTGCTATATAATATAAAGCTAATCTATGCTGTTCTGGATGTCTGATGATTTTGCCTATGTAACTAATTCTAAGTGACAGTATTTTTGTGTGGACGTCTTGTAATCCAATACCTCCTTGCTGTTTGTCTTGTATGAGAGTTTTGTGCTTGATGCTGTATATTGTGTTGGTGAAGATGAAGCGTCTGATTTGTTTGTTTATGTCTGTGATGGTCTGTTTGGGAGGGTCCAGTACTGTCGCTAAGTATATTATTTTAGGTATTATGTATGTGTTGACTATTGTGCTTCTACCAAATATTGTGGATGTCTTGTACCTATACCTATGTAACATGTCTGTGATCTGTTGGGTTAGTGAATGCCATGTCTGTCTGTGTGTTTCTGTGGGATCACATGGAAATGTGATCCCATACAGTTTCATGGTGTCTGTGTGTCTCAGATCTGGAGGGAAATCAGATTTCTGTTTCCACTTTCCCAGACCCATTATCTGTGACTTCTGTACATTTACTTTGGCTCCACTGCCTTTTCCAAAATGGGTAAAGGTGTGGAGTATGTTCCTTATTGATGTGTTGCTGGTGGGAAAGAAAGCAGTGTCATCTGCATAAGCGATGAGCTTCTGCTCTCCTATCCCATGCAAGAAGGTTCCCTTAATACTAGTGTCTTGTCTTATCTTTTCTAATAGTGGCTCTAGGGTCAGCACATACAGGAGTGGTGATAAGGGGCATCCTTGCCTTACAGATCTCGTGAGCCTGAAGCTTGCTGTTAGTGAATGGTTCACCAACACTTTACTCTCAGGATTTTTATACAAGATCTGTATCCACTGCCGGTAGTACTGCCCTATGTTGCAGTGTTCTAGTGTCCTGTGCAGGTAAGTGTGGGAAATTCTGTCGAAGGCCTTCTCTTGATCCAAGGACAAGAGGGAGGATGGACAGTCTTTCCCGTGGGTGTAGGTGATAATGTCTCTAATGAGATGGGTGTGATTATGTATATTTCTTTGTTTGACACTGCACTGTTGGTCTGGGTGTATGAGTGTTGGCATGAAGGGTTTAAGTTTGTTGGTGAGTGCTTTGGCAAGTATCTTGTAGTCTGTGTTAAGTAAGGAAATTGGTCTGTAGTTCTTCAGTTGTGTTTTGTCAGTGTTGTCTTTGGGTATGAGTGTGATGTAAGACATGTTGCAGCTATCAGGAAGATGTTGTTTGTCAAAGGCTTCCTGATAAACCTTGAGGAGAAGATTGCCTAGGATAGGAAAGAAATGTTGGTAGAATTCTACTGTCAAACCGTCTGGTCCTGGTGTTTTGTCTTTGTTCAGTGTGCTCAGTGCCTGTGTTATGTCTGTCAGTGTCAGTTCTGAGTCCAGTGTGTCTCTGTCTGTGTTAGGTAATTTCTTTGTGTACTGTAGGAAGTTGTCTTGTATCTGTGTGTCGACTGCCTCTGCTGTGAATAGATGTGTGTAGTGTTGCTCGAAAGCAGTCCCTATGTGTTGTGTTTCTGTCTGGATGTTTCCCTGCATGTCTAATATTTTGCTGATTTGTCTGTTTCTCTGAATGTTCTGTTCTAGTGCCATGTACTGTCGACTCGGTGCCTCTTGTGTAATTGTGTTTAGTTTTGTTCTAAGAAGAGCACCCAGATATCTGTGCTGTTGATGTTCTTCTAGTTGTGCTTCTAGTGTGTGTAGGTGAAGTTTATCTGTGTCTGTCTGTTTTGTTAGTCGTATGGCTGTCTGTATTATGCGCTCTTGTCTCAGTCTGTCTTTGTGAATCATGGTTGCTAGATGCTGTGTTCTGCTTCGTATGGTGCTTTTTAGCAAATCCCAGTATTGTGTGACGTTCTCAGTTGGTATATTTCCTGTGTACGTGTGTATGAGCTGTGTCATATATTCTACATATTCTGAATCTTTTAGGAGCAAGTTGTTCATCTTCCAGTGAGGTGACCTTCCATTTGACTGCGTGTTTGTGCTGTTTGTGCTGATGTGGGCTAGTACACCTTTATGATCTGTGTAATCTAATGTTTCCCGTAGGTGTTTGGTTTGTATGATGTGATGTGTTGCTGGTGTGTAAATCCTATCTAGTCTGGATGACCTGTTGTGCGTTTTGTTTGTGTGTGTCGTTTCCCTACTGTCGTGGTGTGTATGCCTGAATGCGTCTGTGAGGTTGTGTGTGTCGATGATGTTTCGTAGTGTGTCTAGTTGATGCATATCGTCCTTGCCGGCTCTTCTCAACTGTGTTTTTACAAACCCACCCACCACGTCTAAATCTTCAAGGACACAGTTGAAATCACCGGCAAAAACGATATTTTGTCCCCTGTATGTCTGTGTTAAAAAATAGTCTAAATCTTCGTAGAATACAGGTTGATAATTATAATTGGGTGGCGCGTGTATGTTCACTATTGTGTAAGACGTGTGTGTGTCGTTCGTTACCTGTACCGTGCTAATCTGGCCGTGTTGGTCGTTGTGCGTTCTATAAATAGTCCACCTATCAGAAGTTTGCAAAATGGCTACCCCCGACCCCGTGTTATTTTTAGCTAAACTAAAACATGAATTTTCCAAACCTAAACGTGTCACTATTTCTCCTGCCTGAAAGTCTGTTTTGATGTTGGTTTCTTGTAATAAAATAAAATCTGGTTTGTGTTTGTGTATGAGTGCGATTATATGTTGTAATTTGTTTTTCATCCCTGAAATATTTAAACTAATTATACATAAATTATCATCCATTTATAAAAAATTTTAAACTAAACAATGGCTAAGTTAAACGTTGATTACCTTTTGTTGTTTTATCTTTAATAATTGAATGTTCTCTCCATCTTTAGTGTGTTTTCCGTGGATGTCGTCTTCCTCGTCGTCTTCTTCTGTTTCCGAATCGGTGTTTATGAATAGAGGCCCCTCCCCGTCGCTAGGATTGTTTTCGTTCTGTTTATGTTCCGATTTCGTAAATCTCTTGCTAGGTGCGGAGGGAGAAGATTCCCCATCCTCCTCTTTTATGTCCTTGCCGTTTGAAGAGGCGGACAGCCCTCTCTCCTTTCGTTGTCTTTTCTTTTGTGTTGGACGGTTGTGAAACCATCTTTTTCGCCTTCTTCTGTTGTTGTTGTTGTCGTCTCGTCAGCTGGCCTCGTGGTCTCCGGTCTGCCGGCTGCCCCAGCGCCATCTTGGGCGGCATGGGTGGGCTTTCTGTGGGTTTCACCACTAAGTGCCGGGAATTCTTCTTGGTTCGATGGTTGCGCGGATTTGTTTTTATTCTCTTTCTTGCGCATCCTTGTCGGGCACTTGTTTGCCCAGTGGTCGTCCTGGAGGCAATTTGGGCATTGAGTCTTTCGGCCAGGCATCGTATATAATATGCGATGGCCGCTGGTGGTGCCGGGCGCTTTGATTTGAACATAGTGCGGCACGTCTTTAGTGGGGTTACATAGCACACCCCACTTGCCGCCGCTGTATTTAATGCGGAAAACTTCCGCGTTTTCGTCTCCGATGGTTTCGGAGACCAAGAACTTTACCCCTTCTTCACTGATGGTATTCGGGAGCCAATGGATGGTCACCCGTTCTCTCTCCTTCTCCACATGCTCAACTGATATTTCAAGTCCCTCAATAGGCAGTTTGAACTTTTTGCCGTGTAGGCCTTTGTACACCGCGATGTGTGCGGCTTGGTTTAGGTTGACGAACCACCTCGTAGGTGATTCGAGGCGATAAATGTCAGCTATGCCACCCGAAGGCACCCCACAGGGGCCAAGCAAGGCGCTAGCCACTAAATTCGGCGTGGCTTTTGCCGCCGCGCCTGGGCCGGTGATGGTAACAATCAACGTACCTTTTTTATGAAACTTGAGTCCTTCCATAAATCGGTCGAGATCAACTTGAGCCATTGTTGTTGAGTGAAATGGTTTAATTAATGGTGAAATGAATAATCCGAACTAAACACACCGCGAGATCACAAAGGAAAACACAGCGAAAATCCACACGTCACACTGGAGAGCTGAAAACACGTCCGCTCGCTAAGAACAGATACTACACTTTTTATCTATTTTTTTTATTGTAAAATGTGTGAAAACACAAATGATTGTTTTATTCTTACCCAAAAAAAAAAAGCAAAGGGAAAAGATGCATGAACCCTTACAAAAAAGAAATTTAAAAAAAAAAAAAAAAAAAAAAAAAAAAAATAATTAAAAATATGCAAGGAGAAAAGAAAACCAACTCCTTTACTCCTACTGTTTATTAAAAATGACAGGTTGCAATTTTATGTACTTTTCAATGCTATATTAATACCATTGCCGTGATAACCATGTTTAGTAAGTGGAATCACACGTTTAATATAATTTTGTCCTTATTATTACCATGATTATCCTTCTCATTATTATTCGTAGGATTTATTTTTACCATTACTATCGTTATCATCGTTATAAATAACTTAACCTCATCTCGCACGTAACCCCCCCCCCCCCCCCCTTTTTGCCCTTGCTGTCCTTGCTGATGCCCTCACAAGTTGGTTCAAATAGTCACCCTGTCTCTAACATTATTACCAGTGAATAGCCAATGGGGAGGGCGGCAGCAAGGGAAACAAAAATGGGAAGTTTTCTTTCTCTTTGTTGCTCCCCTTTCACATGTTAATATGTTCAATGAATAAAATATGCATATGTCACATACACGCCCACATGCAACGCTCAGTATATACACGCACACAAATACTGAACCCACAGGACGAATGTAACAACACTAACAACGCAAATGCAATTTACTGTTAATTTTTATTGATGTTTACTATTTCCATTATGCTCCCTCATTTCCCCTCCTCCCCGCTTGTTCACTGTTGGTTGTTTGAACGCTGCTACCGCCCTCGCCGGTTTGGTCCTATCAATTGGCTGCCACTGCCATCATTACCTAAAGGGTGGCGATGGTATTGATGGCTTTGGAGCCGGCTGGAGATGGTGGTGACAGGGGAAACAACAACGGAAATAAATAAATGGTGGGTTCCCCCTTTTACATGTATCTGTTCATATCAGGGGAAACAAAAACGGTAATAAATAATTTGTGGGTTCCTCCCCTTGACATGTTGTTACCCCCCATCTCATATGTAAAAATGTTAAAATAAATGTTGTAAAATTATGCGCATATGTCACCTACACTTCCACATGCAACGCTCTGTAACAACACAAACAATACACCTTGCAAATTTGTTAACACTCAATAAAAGTTTTTAAAAAAAAAAAAATCATGACAAATCTGGGCCCGGCTGGTTTGCCGCCAAATGTGCTTGGGCGAACTTTATCGATACTGAACAGCCAACCAAATGGTTCTGTGCTCTCACCGGAGAGGTGAGCGATGCCCAGTATAACTTCGTTACATGGGAAATCCTTCAATCTGGCGAAAGAAGGTATCAAGGTCACCATTGAAGCACGCCGACAAGGAGAGGACGCGTGTAACGATACACTGGCTCCCGATTACAGTAACCCCGAAAGGGGTCAGAGACTTTGTTGGCGCGGTAACGGGCGACACAGAAGCAGAGGTCTTCCGCTTGCAAAACGCCGGAGGTAGGTGGGGAGCACTATGCCGGCCCACACGAGACATCCCCACACTACGTAAATATAGAAGCTCCAGGTGTCATTAATGGCAATCACAGGGTTCTCCTGACAGTTGCCGGCAGGAGGATAGCCTGCCCAACATGTGGGATGGATTCCCACTGGGCAAACAAATGCCCCAACAGACGCAGGCCGGCAGAGAAACCTGCAGAGAAACCACAATCTCAACTGCAGACGCAAACCACAGAGGGTGGTGGGAAACCGATAGCCAAAGCCACAGACCACCCAGTACTGTCTGGTATATTAGCTACTGAGTTTCCACCGCTCAGTAGCACACCAACAGCAAGCCTCTTTAAAGATGCGCCAAAAAGAGAGGCACCTCATAAAGCCCAAGAAAATCCAGACACGGGAACACCACAAGAGAAAGAACAATTTATCAAGGTGGTGTCCAAGAAAACCAAGAGAAAGAGACAGCCAGAACAGAGACAGGGAAACGACACACAAGGATTCGTCAACAGCAGCCACACCACATAAACGAGAAAGACACTTATCAACAAAAGGCAAACATACCCAGGACAATACAAACGACGAATCAGAAGCCACAACGGAGGAGATAGCAGTGACACTTCAACAACACACGCCCTACTTATCGACACGGACTCAGAAGATGATAACCACAAGACACCCAGGAAAACACAATCTAAACTAACTGGACTAAAGACATTACACACTTAACACTCGCGCAAAGGATACTTTGTGACACTTTGTGGTGTTAGATAGAAGTAACTTAATAGAGTGTATTTCGGAGATTTTCATAGGATTATTTGATATGTGTGAATGGGTGAATTAACTATTATTTCAATTAACATTTCAGGACTAAGAACAAAACAACATCACATAATACAACTCACACACAAGTACAAACCAGACTTTATCCTAATACAAGAAACAAATATACATTCAGACGTACAATGTGCACACATTAAAACACAGCTAGGATTGAAACACGCATACTTTAGTTTAGCCGTCCACAACACAGGTTCAGGGACAGCTATATTACAGACATCAGATAGATGGAACATACTAAACACCAACAGGGACAATCAGGGCAGAATCATTATAGCACAAATAGGAAACAACACACACACATATACTCTAGTAAACATTCATGCACCGCCAAACTACAACTATCAACCACAGTTTTACGAAGATCTAGATACAACACTCACAAACACATACAGGGGACAGAATGTCATACTCTGTGGCGATTACAACTGTGTCCTTGACACCTCTGACATAGTAGGAGGAGATGTCAGGGCACAAGTGCGGAGAACCAACAGAGAAGGCATGAATCAGTTAGAGACATTGCAAAACATATTAGACACACACAACTTAATAGACGCATACAGGCAATCGCATCCAGATAGTAGAGAAACAACACACAAAAACAAAACACACAACAGGGCAACTAGACTAGATAGGATATATATACCAGCAACACACCACATAACACTCGCCAAGCACCTACAGGAGACATTACAATACACAGATCACAAAGCTGTATTAGTACACATCAGTACAAATTATACGAAACACACAAACATCTAAAAGATCGCCGCATTGGAAACTAAATAACACACTCCTCAAGCACGCAGAATACGTAGAATATATGACACAACTCTTACACACATATACTGACAACATACCAACGGAAAACTATAGGACAATACTGGGACTTATTAAAAAACTACAATACGAAGCAGAACACAACAACTTGCATCCATCATACACAAAGAAAGGTTAAGACAAGAACAAATCATACAAATAGCCATTCAACTAACAAAGCAGGTAGACAACAATTCACCACACTTACACACATTAGAAGAACAACTAGAGCAATACCAGCAACATAGATATCTAGGCGCTCTTCTCAGAACAAAACTCAACACAATCACGCAAGAGATCCCCAGTAAACAGTATTTGGCAATTGAGCAGAACGTACAACACAGTAGACAGATAAGCAAAGTAATAGACATGCAGGGTAACACACAAACAGACCCAGCACATATAACAGAAGCATTCAATCAATACTACACACATCTATTCACAGCAGAAACAGTAGACACACAGATACAGGATAACATTCTACGGTATAGTAAACAGCTGTCAGACGCAGACAAAGATACACTAGACGCAGAACTAACACTGACTGACATAACACACGCACTCAGTAAAATGAACAAAGACAAGACACCGGGACCGGACGGCTTGACTGTAGAATTCTACCAACATTTCTTTCCTATCCTAGGTGGTCCTTCTTCTTAAAGTATATCAAGACGCCTTTGACAAAAAACACTACCAGACAGTTGCAACATGTCATACATAACACTCATACCTAAGGACAATACGGATAAGACGCACATGAAGAACTATAGACCCATATCACTACTCAACACTGACTACAAAATACTTGCTAAAAGCATTGACCCACAAACTGAGACCCTTTATGTCAACGCTTATACACACAGACCAACAATGCGGGGTACCACATAGAAACATCCACCAGCACACGCATTTTATTAGAGACATCATCGCATACACACAGGAGAAGGACTGTCAGGCCGCCCTCTTGTCATTGGACCAGGAGAAGGCCTTTGATAGAATCTCCCACTCCTACTTATATAAGACTTTAACACGCTGCAACTTGGGCCGGTACTTTAGGCAGTGGATAGAGATCTTGTACCGGAGGCCCGAAAGTAAGGTGTTGGTAAACCACACACTTACTACGGGTTTCCGGCTCACAAGGTCGGTGAGACAAGGATGTCCCCTATCACCGCTCCTATACGTGCTAGCCCTAGAACCACTACTCGAAGCAATCAGACAAGACACGAACATCACAGGCACTTTCATACCAGGGGGAGGAGAGCGGAAGTTGCTCGCATATGCTGACGACACCGCTTTCTTCCCCGCCAACAACAAATCCATTACAAATATACTCCACACCTTTACAGAGTTTGGTAAGGGGAGCGGGGCAAAACTTAACATCCATAAGTCACACATAGTGGGTCTCGGCAAGTGGCGAAACAAGGCAGACTTTCCACCTGACCTAACAGTCACAGACAACATCAAGATATATGGTATAACATTCCCAAACAACTCCAGGCAGATACACACACAGACATGGCAAAACCTCACACAGCAAATAATAGACATGCTGCATAGATACAAGTATAAGACATCCACAATATTTGGTAGGAGCATCATTGTAAACACATTCATTATTCCCAAGATTATATATTTAGTCACAGTGCTAGACCCTCCAAAACAGACAATCACAGACATCAACAAACACATCAGACGTTTCATCTTTGGCAGCACACTCTATTGCATACAGCATAAGACACTCATACAAGACAAACAACACGGGGGAATAGGGCTGCAAGACATACACACAAAAATACAAGCGCTCAGAATCCAACACATAGGGCACATTCTCAACCAACCAAAACAACACCCACTAGCGCTCTATTACATCGAACTTAGACTGCAACATCTTAGGAGAATACAACTCAGCTCACCACACCACTTTGGACCACTACCCGCCTTCTACAAAACATGTATACACGCACTCCAAGGACGCGAGCACTTAATACAACAGACAACACGCCAGATTTACAAATACCTCGTCAAGCAACAGGCTCCCCCACTACAACTGAGAATTAAAAGAGGACAAAGGTACTACATACAGGACTACACATGTACTTTCATCAATCTTAACAATCCACACATCAAACCCAAAGCCAGAGAAATTACGTATCGTTTAATATTTAACATGTCACCTACAACAGAAAAACAAGCACACAGGTCGAAACAAATAGCACAATGTCAATCTTGCAGAAATAACATACAGGAAACCTGAAGATCACATTTATTACACCTGTCCAACAGTCCAAGCTGCACTAGACACACTAAGACAACTCATTGAAACATTCACTAAAAAGAAAACAGATATGTATAAGGCAATTTTCTTAAACACTTACCCTAAATCTACCAAAGACAACCATACGAAATTGCTCATTTCACTGGCAGAATACAGGTACCTAGTATGGTCCTGTAGAAATGCAGCATCCTACAAATATAAAACGTATAATTCACATTTAATACTGCACATGTTTCAAAACAAAATAACACAAATATTCAAAAAACACACCGACATGACAACATAGAAACATTTAACTATTCACTCAATAGACTGTCAAACTGTCATTTACTGCCAATATGGTACCTTGCGGTGTATGGCAGAGGGGTCTTTGAGCCTCAATAGAATCGTCACAATATGTATGAATGTTGGCATGGCACGCACATATATGTGTGTGCATGTGTGTTTCATGCATGTGGTATTGCCAGTGTGATCACATGTTGATGGTGCATTGTGCCTTGGCAGATGGTGTTTGAGTTGTGCCTTGGGGGTTCCGGCTTGCACCTGGCGCGGCCTGTGAGCGGCCTGTTTTGCGGTTATACCTGTGACCTCCGTTTGCAAATTGATGAACCAATGTATTAACAAGCATTGGAGAATGTAAACATTTTTGATGACACATTTCGCCTTGACAGACGATATTGGGTTGTGCCTCTAGGCGCTACAACGAAAACAGCAGGGTCAGGTAGGACTGGTCAGACCAGTTCGTGCTGTAGATGATCGACTACAACGATATTGCATGTCGCGCGCCCTAGGGCGGCCTGTCGCGGCATATCTGTGCCCACCATATTTACTAATCGATATAAACAACTATAACAAGCATAGTAGTATACAGATAATAGACGTTACATGCCTTCCCCAGAGGGGGCCGCATTTGCAGCATTAGACGAAATAAGCAACCTCTCTGAGAGAGACATATATATGTATATATTTCACTTTATTTAAGCACATAAATGCTGTGCAGGAGTTGTTTTGAACTTGTACAGTTTATACTCCCTTGCCAATTCTACAAGTTAGGGATTGGCCTTTGCTCTCACTGAGTGAGACTACCCATCACATGTGTGAATATAGTCATAACTTATATGAGTGTTTGCGTATATGGGAGCCACATGTTTCATTTTTGTGCGAGTAACATATATGTGTGAACTCGTGCATGTATCCATATGGATATATGCGTATACGGTTAGGCTGATATATACATGTATCGCTGGTAACCTGCCACCTTGACAGACGGGAACTTGTTTTGTGAAAGGCAATAACTTAAAATCACACAGCAGCGGCGAGTAAGACTGGTTAGACCAGTTTGTGCTGTGAAGTTTTCCGCTACAACAGTGGCGGGCTCACAAGTACTCAGGTGGGCGTCTGGCGCTCCATGTGTGTGGCTTGTTTCATCCCACCTGGGACCCCTTTCTACATGCCTTGTAAGAGCGAGTCCTTGTAACACGCGGCGATCAGCCCTGGTGTGTTAGGGATGGTTAGCCGACCCTCAGCGAGCTATGCGTTCAGTGTTTTTTGCCAATTTATTTCTGGGCGACCGGCACTCAATCGAGAATGGCCGGATGAGGGACGGTCGGATGCCGGGTCACCCATGTCTAATATTCTTTCAATAGGAATCCAGAAAGAATGAATATGGTCACGGCTCGCATATGTGTGTGTGCACGATATGATAGAAATATACATGTGTGTGCTCATATGTGGGAGTAGTACACAGTTGGGTAGGAGTACATGTACTTAAATCAATGAATACAGACACGTTTAGCTGATGGTGTATATAAATGAATATATGGCGGGCACATCGCCGCCTTAACAGAAAGTGGCTGGTTGAACTATGCTTCAAGGGGAAGCATGGCAACGCAACTAGATCCCAAACTATGCATGTATGATAGCTATATACATGTGAGAGCTCATATATGTGTGAGGAGTACACAGCGGTGAATGAGGACATGTACTTAAATGAACGTATACGGATACCTTTGTCCGATGTATGTACATGTGTAGATATGTATGTGTGCGGATGCATGTGTGTACACATGTGTGTATGCGTATGTGTATGTATATATGTGTGTGTATGTATATGTGTGTATATATGTCTATATGAATATATGGCGGGCACACTGCCGCCTTGACAAAAAGGGCTGGTTGAACTGTGCTCCGGGGGGAAGCATGGTAACTGAGACCCAAACTAGCATCAGTCGTTTCTCACCTACATCAGTCGTGCTCCGCTTAAACGCACGCTGATATCACCGTAGATGCACATAGGTGACTCTTATTATATACACGCACGCTGGATGCTAGACGGTGATAACTCACACTGAAAAGCTCACATATTTAGAGTTACGTTTCAAAACTACAGTGGTTTTGTTGCACAGTGCCTCTGGGGGGAGACATGGCAACTAAGACCCAAGGTAATTTAAATCCTAGGGGTACATATCCCCACCCCTATTTTCAAAGGTAAAAATGTTGAAATAAATGTTATAAAAATTTGCGCATATGTCACCTACACTTCCACATGCAACGCTCTGTAATAACACGAACAATACACTTGCAAAAATTTAACACTCAATAAAAGTTTAAAAAAAAAAAAAAAAATCATGACAAATCTTGTAGTACTGCTCATCTGGCATGACCAGGTTTCCTGGAATTCCTGGGAACTTTTTTGGAATTTAAACTTCTGTATTAGAAGTCTGCAGTATCTTGCTATCAACTTCCTATACCCTTCTTTAAGGTGCCCATGAACAGAAACAAAAACATCAAAATAATAAAACTATAATAACTGCCTTCAGTCTTTGTGTGACTATGGTTTGAAACACCCCAGGACCTTAGGCTACACGTCACGATTGAGCCGCCTAGCGTTGCGGCCGGTCATCAGCACAGTCGTAGGAAAACAAGAGCAGCATGCACCAAATGCCAGCATCTCAAGTTACAGTGGTATCGCAGCTTTGAATGTAGTCCAGATTTAGCAATATACCATGCTCTTTTTAGCCAGATCCGATCTTTCCAAACCAGTGCAGTTCAACATGATATTGATCAGGCTGCTAAATATATTGGTGCTGGAGCTGCAACCGTTGGTGTCGCTGGCTCAGGGGCTGGAATTGGCAGCGTCTTCGGAAGTCTGGTGATAGGCTATGCTCGTAACCCTTCATTGAAGGGTCAGCTTTTCTCTTTTGCCATCTTGGGATTTGACCTGTCCGAAGCTATGGGTCTCTTTTGTCTGATGATGGTCCTTCTTGCTGGCTGTTTGCATTTTAACACACTAGCCACAGATCTAGATAAATATATTATTTCATGTAGTTTTAACAAAGGATACCACATGTAATAGTATGTGTAACAATCAATCAATCAATCAATCAATCAATCATGCGCCATGCCGGAAAGCGTAACAAAGTAACAATAATATCTTGTTCATGCTTTGAAAGAATGGTGCTTTAGGCAACAAGAGTTTTTGCGTGAATTTTTCAGCTCATTTACCTGGGGAAAATCGGGTAAACTGGGAGTAATTTTATATAACTGCAGAAAAATTTGATGTAGATGAGGTACTCTTTGTGACACAGACTAGAGACTGGTGTAGATGAGGTAGTCTTTGTGACACAGACTAGAGACTGGTGTAGATGAGGTAGTGTTTGTGACACAGACTAGAGACTGGTGTAGATGAGGTAGTCTTTGTGACACAGACTAGAGACTGGTGTAGATGAGGTAGTCTTTGTGACACAGACTAGAGACTGGTGTAGATGAGGTAGACTTTGTGACACAGACTAGAGACTGGTGTAGATGAGGTAGACTTTGTGACACAGACTAGAGACTGGTGTAGATGAGGTAGACTTTGTGACACAGACTAGAGACTGGTGTAGATGAGGTAGACTTTGTGACACAGACTAGAGACTGGTGTAGATGAGGTAGACTTTGTGACACAGACTAGAGACTGGTGTAGATGAGGTAGACTTTGTGACACAGACTAGAGACTGTTGTAATGGGGCCAGAAGTCGACGCTTGCAGCGGACTGGCTTGTTGTGTAGCTATTACTGCCGCCTCTTCTGTGGAAATGGTTTTTTGTATTTGTTATAAAATTCTTGCAAATAAATTCAATATCATAAGTTAAACACTGAAAAAAAAAATAAAAACATTAGGGGCCTTTTTACAAGGCCAGATAAAAATTTGTTTTGATGAATTCTATAAGACAAACAATTTAACAATATTACTTTTATAATGTTATAAAAGTGTACGGAATAGTCTTCCCATGTCAACCAAATCAGAAGCAAACCGACAGCCGCCGACCGACCCCCCAGCTTACGATGCATGGAGTGGGATAACGAAAAGTCCTTATAAGGACTGCAGCCAGACAAGCCAGACGAGCCACGAGCCTACACCAATAAAGAAAACCACAAGAACAGACGAGCACAAAGGATAGCCGCCATTCGCACTGCGAGCGCTAACAAGTCAAGTCGCATTATTCTGTCAAGAAGCCTGATACGCGGGAAAATGTCACGTTGAAAGTCCAACAACAAGAAACACGCTTAGGCCAAGAAGGTGCAACGTGGGAGCCGACAACAAGAAGAACAACGTGGAGAGCCTAAGTGCATAAGAGCCTGATACTACAGCTATTACTGAAAGCTACTACGAGGGGAGAAGATTGACATCCAACACAATCAAGAACCAAGACAGCAGAGAAGAAGGAGGAGAAAGACATCAGATTCGGAAACACCGACTCAAAAACAGTCCGATGGGTTGTCAAGCGGATTCCTGTGGAGCTGACAGATGAAGAAATACTGAAGCAGCTACGTGAAGAGAATCTTCACACCCGATTCTTGAAGGCGGAGCGGCTCCTCACCTACTCCAAGACGCCTACAACCTTGGCAGTGGTGACAACGGAGGGCAGCGAGATGCCGACCACAGTATCATTCAACAAGAGAATAGCAGCAACCAGAGAGATTCATCCCAAGAATCACGCAATGTTCCAGGTGTCAGAAGGCCGGCCACAGTAAAGCTACGTGTCGCAGTAAGACGGAAATCTGCCGATACTGCGCCGCTCACCACGCCTTCAATGAGTGTCCGCTGGCCAAGATGGACACGGACTTCCGAGCACCCAACAACAAAAGAAAGTGCGCTAACTGCCTGGGCAAACATGGAGCAAGATGAGACATAGCGGCGACTTAAAAATCGCCATCATCACTGTCAGGATCTTAAACCTGGCTCGTTGGACCTAACATATGTGAGACAAGTACAAGTACAAAATGATTGGACTTGACACACAATGACACTGAGTTCAATGGATTTATTTACAAGTCACATGCAATACGATCTAGTTTGGCATGTGATGATCATTACTATACATATACAATACATCAGTACACTTACAGACAAAACCCACAGCTTCACAGTCTATCTCACAAGATATACAAGCACTCGACTTTCGGGCACAGAACTACACGAAGCCTTTCTCAACCCACACGTCCTGTCATGTCCGAGTTCCCAAGCCGTCTGCCGGTTTCCCCGCACAGCGCTTGCCCTGTGGATTGGCTTCACGAGGACTGCGTGCGTCTTGCTTTGTCCTTGCCTGACCGCTGACTATCACGTCAGCCAGCAACCTGTGGGCAGGTAACTGGTACTCGCCTGGCGGGCGTAACGATGTTACTGCATCCCGGTTGGAGATTATTCGCCTGGCGGGCGTAACGATGTTACTGCATCTCGGTTGGAGATATTGGAGATTATGACACGCTCCCCCGGGGCTTATTCATGAAAGATTTTATATTTCATGCATACTCTATATAGATAAAGGGTTAATATTTTAACCATGTCAGAATCGACCTTTCTGTTGTCATGTACATTGGCATAGAAATACATAAGAAATGCAAGTTGTATATTAAGTCATGTGGTGTTCAATCTTTACCACTTTCCAAGTTTCATCCTCTCGATGGATGATCACCTGAGTTGCAATATTGACCCAGTCAGATCGGTAGCACCAGCATCCCTTGCAACTACTTCGCAACCATTGAAAAAAAAACGAAATAATATGCTTTTAGAAGGAAAAAAAACATCAGGTAAGACTGTAATACGTCTTTTTATAAGCCGCATTCAACGCTCGAGCTCCGACCTCATTTGGCCGGGAGCTCTTCCGTTGGTCTACAACGTCGGTAACCCTATACCATGCCCAGCTGATGACCTCTTGGAGTGTTGACAATCTGGCAACACAATGGCTATTTTTATACAACACATATTCGAATCCATTTCAATTTACCGCCCTTAGTGTAATAATGTAACAACAATTAAATGAAAGGGACATAATTTCTAAAGATCTCAAATCTAATCTATTACAATTATTATTCTATTTCTCAGCGTCATAGCTTGATGCTTTTCCCTAATAGCGAAAAAAATGTCGCTAGTGTGAATAAGTTACTCAAGATATGATTCTAAGATTACACTAGTCGAAAAATACTAATCCACAATTCGTGTATTCGAAATTGGTGTTTCACAATTATTTTAGAAGCGTCATAAATTTTTAAGGTTTTTGTTTATAGTCTGCTACTTTTGGTCTAAATTTACAAACTATCCGGAAGTACACACGAACAGCTGATGTCGTTAAAAATTCTATCACACACTTGTTCCGCTAGGGTGTAACAATTCGGAATGTGAAATTGTTCTGATAGTTAATGTGTTCGTTGTTTCGCTGGAAAACTTCTGGATTGCGATTGACTGCAGTGGTGTAAATGTCACAGTTCAGTTCACTCTTTCGTTCACGGATTAAAATATCACTGGATATGTTCCACTCGCAGATACCACTGATAACTTGAATAGTTCGCTTGAGGTAAGTTATGAGCGCATGTGGCACTGTTCTTATTTCGTAATATATACAATTAATATTGTTCACTTTCTAACACACACTACGCAATTATTCAAGACGATTACTACACTAATAATAAAATAAGAAAAATATTTGCAGTGGGAATGCACCCTATCACATCGCATAATAGATGTACACAGCTTTCCTGAAAAAAAAACCTTCACTGATGGCTGTGTTGGTCTGAGTGTTTTCTACACACTGCACTCAGACATTAGTGCTTACTGGGTCGTTCGGACAACGGGACAAAAGATCAGCAATCGTGTTGGTCCTGCCAGCGATATGTCGCACTTCAAAGCTGTAATCTTGCAGCAAAAGTGACCATCGAGCTATCATCTGGTTCGTCGGCACTCCTGAAGTAATAAATTTTAATGGACTATTGTCGGACTCTACAATAAAATGCCGTCCCAGGAGGAATCTGGACAATTTAGTTATACCCACCACTAGAGCAAGGGCTTCTAATTGTGGTGTAGACCAAGCGCGTTCTCTTGGTTTCAATTTTCTAGAGACGTAGTATACAGGATGTAGAATGTTGTCATGTTCCTGTAACAGAACTGCCCCAATCGCCACGGAGCTCGCGTCTGTGCGTAATCTGAAAGGAATATGTAAATTTGGCAATTTGAGAATGGGATTCTTTAAACTATTCTCAGAAAAATACGATAACACTTTCTGGAATGCAAATTTTAGGCATTCATTGTTTACAATCTTTTCAGGCTGGTTTTTCGTTAGTAGGTTAGTAAACTTTTCTGTTATTTCAGCAAAATCTGGTATGAACTGCCTATAATAATTTAATAGTCCTAACACACTTCTGACTTGTTTCTTGGTAGTCGGAAGTGAGAGTTTCAGTATTTTAGACACGATGTTATCGTCTGTCGTGACAAAGCCATTAGATATTTTATACCCTAAAAAGGAGATTTCTTGATAGGCTATGTCAACTTTTGTAGGCTTCACAGTCAGTCCGTGCTGTCTGATCCGTTCAAATGTCTGCTGTAATGTCTTTATGTGGTCTGTCATCGTCTTTGTGTGAACACAAATGTCGTCCATGTAACAGATAATGTTTGTTATGTCAACAAGTAAGAGTCGTGTCATGCGTACGAATGTTCGCTGGGGCATTGACTAGCCCAAATGGCAATTTGCACCATTCGTACAGTCCCCAAGGTGTGGCAAAGGCTGTCAGATGTCTGCTCTGCTCGTGTACCGTTATTTGCCAATAACCTTTAGTCATGTCCAGCTTCGTAAAGTACCTAGAGTCTGTCAGTTCTGTCAGTAGATCTTCGCAGTTGGTCATTGGTTCCAGATCTAATAGTGTTATTTTATTTAATTTTCGATAATCTACACAGAGTCTTATCGTGTTGTCCTTTTTGCGTACCATGACTATTGGAGACGAAAAATGTGATTGGGATCGTCTAATGATGTTGTTTTTCTCTAAGCTAATGATCTCTTGATGTAAGTTTTCTTTGTAATGCAATGGAATGGTGTAAGGTCTGCATTTTATTGGTGTGTTTGAAGTAAGCGTGATGTGATGTTGTACTAATTCTGTTTGTCCTGGGTTGTTGGAGAAGATGGTGTTGTACTGTTGTATGAGATGTTTGCAACTGTCTGTTTCTGCTTGAGTTAAATTTGGGTTTATTTTGATTTCTTTCAAGCAGTTTGTCGTGTCTAATGCAGGTGTTGGAATTTCGTCACTATCTTCGTCATCTTCATGGTCTATTATAACTGTACAGGCTGTTGTATCGTCTTGTTCGTTGTCTCTGTTGTGGTATGGTCTTAGCATATTGATGTGGAATATTTTATGTTTGTCTTTTATTTGAATCTCATAGTCTACAGTTGAAATCTGTCTTATTACTTTAAATGGTCCTTGCCAAGAGTCAGTCAATAAATGTCGGTCACTAGGTAAGAGGAGAAGTACGTCCTGTCCAGGTGTCAACGTTATTGTCCTGTTACCTTTGTCTGCATATTGTCTATATGTAGCACCAGATAGTTTTAGTGCTTCTTTTGCAATAGTACAAGATTTGATGATTCTTTCACGCAATGATGTTACATATACGTATGATGATATGGGTTTAAGTAAAGGGGTGGCTTCAGTTAACATTGAATGGTAGATACTCAATGGGCCACGTGGCTTGGCACCATAGATAAGTTCAAAAGGAGAGAATCCAGTACTAGAATGTGGGACCTCGCGATAAGCAAAAAGTATAGCAGGCAAATAGACGTCCCAGTTTTTGGGATATTCTTGCGTGACTTTAGCAAGCATATGCTTCAAATCCCCGTTAAACTTTTCTATGATTCCAGTTGAGTGAGGATGGTATGGTGAATTGAAACATTGTTTCACCCCTAACATTTTGGTGAACGCTTGAGTGGATGCTGCAATGAATTGGCTTCCACGATCTGATAGGATAGTGTCTGGAAACCCTATTCGTGAGAATATATGGAAGAAAACTTCCATGATATCATTGGCAGTTATGTTCTTTAAAGGAATCGCTTCAGGCCAGCGGCTACATAAATCGATGATGGTAACGATAAATCTATTCCCTCTGGATGTTACTTGATTCAGAGGGCCCACTATGTCGACAGATATTTTCTCAAAAGGTCGACTGGCTAAGTCGGTAATTTGTAATTTGGCCTGTGGGTGTTTACCTTTTTTCACTAGTTTTTGGCAGATATCACAACTTCTACAATATTGCTTAATGTCATTGCAGAATCTTGGCCAATAAAACTGTGTTAGTAATCTTGATCTGGTCTTGGAGTATGCCATATGCCCTGCAAGAGGTATATCATGGGCAAGATGTAAGGCTTGCTTACGGTATTCAATTGGCAAAACAGTTTGCTCTGTGGTGCTGTTACCTCTGGTATAGTACCTGGTGAGGATGCAATTTTTCAGAGCAAAATGCCATCTTGCATTTTTAGTTACCTTTGGCTTTTGGCCGATCAGATTAAAATATTTAGATAATGAAGGATCAGCCTTTTGGGCTGTTACAAAATTCCCCTTCATGGTTTTAGGAGGCATTACCACTGGGCTAAGCATTTCTATAGCCTCAGTTTGATTAATTTCATCTTGCACTCTAGCAGTAGATCTGGTTACTGCGTTCACACATTCAATGATATCAGATGGTGATGAAACATTTTGGTCAATGATTTCATGAGATGTTAGTGCTCCATTAGCTACCATACATTCATCTGGTGATACCACACTTTCAATGATGACATGTGATGGTGATGATGTTATGTTATCAACAGTGCAAACAGATGTAATATCATGAGGCATATTATTCACCTCGGGTACATTCCCAATGATAATATCACACACAGGGTTAGTTAATGCAGCGCATTTTACTTTCCCAGTGAGGAATGGTGTCTGAATATATGCCCATGCTAATGGGTACTTTTCGATATTTCCAGAGAATGTTCTGCATGTTACGTGCCTGCCTGTATAGTCTGTAGGCATTATGAACTCTCTCTTTAAACCTATCAGAGTACTTCCGGTGTCACGAAGGACTGTAGCAGGCTTGCCATTCACATATCCCTGGTGGATGTTTATTCTGCCTTTGGAATCTATTACCAAATTAGCTTCCTCATTGGCAATAGGTATGGAGTGGCCGCATGTTAGAATGCCATCTTCATAAAAGGTATTACAAATAGTACATTTATGTGAATTAAACATGTCAAAAGCCTGTGCTGAGTTCACAGGGTGATTTTCTGAATGTTCTTCATCTGATGATGAACTGTCAAATAAGGCGGCATTTGCTTTCTTGGTCATTTGCCTTCCTTTACACGCATGACGCCAGTGGCCGTACGCTTTACAAAGGAAGCATTTACGTGCTTTTTAAAGCTTTTACGTTCCTTATCATGACTATTTATGAAGTTCTGTAAGTATGTAAGATATGCCGGATTCTGGTCACACATTTCACTTTGGTGGTGTGAAATTTTACAGAATCTACAATGATTGTATTTCTCAGAAGTAGGCTTATATGTTCTTTGCCTATTGTAGGGTTCTGATCGAGGTTTTTCATAGTTAGCAGCTGCTACGAAGTTTGTATCAGTAGCCTCACTAGCAAAACAATGTTTATTGGCTGTATAGTAAGCCGAACCACGTCTCTCAATCTCTTCTACACTCATACATTCATTCTCTTGCAAAAATTTTGAAAATGATGATGGAAGGGATGTGATGATTTTATCCCTGATGATGAGATCTTCTAACTTATGAAAGTCTTTATTTACTTTGGCTGCTGAAAGCCATTTTGTAAATACGTCTCGGACTACAGAGACATAGTCAGAGAACGTTTGAGTAGGTTTTGGACTCAATTTGCTGAACTGCTCTCTGTAACCCGCCTCATCTAGCATAAAATGTGACATAATTTTTGACTTTATATAGTGGTACTCTTTTCTGAGGTCTTTGGGGATAGTCTCTATGACTTTCAGAGGTTCCCCTGACAAACTCCTCATATAAATAATGTTCCATTCAGAAACTGGGACCCGATAATGGTCCATTAAGGTTTCAAAATTCTGGGTGAACGCTGCAATGCAGTCACCTGAGGTATAATTTCTAACAATACCTTGATACTTTTTGTACTGGTTTTCTTTTTCCAGTCTTTCAGATTTCTTAGACTCTTTGTCTATGGCCGTATCGGCTTCAAGCTGTTTAATTTTGAGTTGTAGTTCAAGCTCTTCTCGTTTACTTTGAGCTGAGATTTCTGCCTTCCTCACTTCAGTATCTAACTCTGCCTGTTTTAATGCTGCTTCTACCTCTGCCTGCTTTAATGCTGCTTCTACCTCTGCCTGCTTTAATGCTGTTTCTGCCTCTGCCTGCTTTAATGCTGCTTCTGCTTGCTTGGCAGCTCTTTCAGCCGCTCTTTCCTCGCGTTCGCTAGCTTTTTCTTGTACTAGGAGGTGTTCAGAATATTTTGTTTCACTCCACTTTGTTAACTCGTCACCAGTTAACTGTAGCCTTAAACCCATCTCGATGAAGTCGTTTAAAGAAGACATGATGGAATGTTTAAATGACAATGAGTTCTCAGACACACAATTTGTTACAAGGTGTTAGTAACGTGAAAAATTTACAATCTTGTTGAACTTACAATTTATGCCCAAATTTGCATCCGAAAGTATATACAAAAAATATACTCAAGTGTACTGGATGCGGTCGAGAACGGTTCAAACCAGGGCTAGAAACTAAGGTCGCTACTTCAAGGACAAATGACCTCTCCGGGCAACGGTTTCAGATGGCACAGACAACCTGCTTTCTTTTGGGAGGAAATAAGTTAGAATCTACCTTTATGTGATGTGTATGCTTGTCACTAAGTTTTGATTAGGTTTGTATGGCGTTGAGTGTAATTGTAGGTCGTAATGTCGTCGGTCAACAATTTTTTTCCAAATCACAAGTTACTTTCTTTCCCAAACTTTCTGCTTTCCACAACTAACTTCACGAATACAATCTAGATATATTTCAACAATCCACAACTATGATGACACATCACTTACATCAAGATGACATTCAGTAAGGACATAGACATCATGTTTACAAGATGGCGACAAGGTCAAAATGGCGACAAGTTACATAATCACTGATGTTTTACACGTTTACAAGTTCAAACAATCTAAGCGGACGAGCTCTCCACGTTCACACATGTCAGGATCTTAAACCTGGCTCGTTGGACCTAACATATGTGAGACAAGTACAAGTACAAAATGATTGGACTTGACACACAATGACACTGAGTTCAATGGATTTATTTACAAGTCACATGCAATACGATCTAGTTTGGCATGTGATGATCATTACTATACATATACAATACATCAGTACACTTACAGACAAAACCCACAGCTTCACAGTCTATCTCACAAGATATACAAGCACTCGACTTTCGGGCACAGAACTACACGAAGCCTTTCTCAACCCACACGTCCTGTCATGTCCGAGTTCCCAAGCCGTCTGCCGGTTTCCCCGCACAGCGCTTGCCCTGTGGATTGGCTTCACGAGGACTGCGTGCGTCTTGCTTTGTCCTTGCCTGACCCCTGACTATCACGTCAGCCAGCAACCTGCGGGCAGGTAACTGGTACTCGCCTGGCGGGCGTAACGATGTTACTGCATCCCGGTTGGAGACTATTCGCCTGGCGGGCGTAACGATGTTACTGCATCTCGGTTGGAGACATTAGAGATTCTGACAATCACAAAGACACCTTTCAAGGAAGCAATGCAGAGGGGCGAGACAGCCACGGGTATAGCACAAGCTGAAAGAGGTCAACTTCAAAAGGAGATTGACGAGTTGAAGAAACAAGTCAAGGCACTGCTGACGATGACTCCGACCAGCGATAATGAGAAGCTGCTGGCCGACATAAAAGAAATCCAGCACAACATCAAACAAGAGATGGAGCGCATGGCTGAGATGAAGAAGGAAAACGAGGAAATCCTACAAAAGATCAAGACCGAAAGAGAACTACTGAGCGCCGAAAGGATGCAGCACCAACCCAAACTAACAGAGGAGAGGAAGCAAGATGAAGCACCACAAAAAAAAAAAAAAAAACGTCGAAAAACTGATTAAAACAATTCACAAAAAAGGAAGCAAAAAGACGCACGAAGGAGCCAAGCCACAGACCAATCAGAAGCAGCAAGCAGTAGCCAGTAGTCCAGCCACGATATCTAAGCAACCAGAGATGAAATCAGCATCCTGCCAGTTAGAGGAGTGGTTCGTACAGCAGGTCGACGAAGACGAATGGAAAGAGTACGAAGAGGAGTGCGCCGCCTGCGTTGCCTACAGCAAAGAAAAGGCAAGGGAGTGCGAAAACAATAAGTCCTTTTAAGGACTGCACTCAGTCAAGCCAGGAGCCTACACTAACAAAAGATACGGGCAATGCACAGAACAGGAGACTAAAAGACCCAATAGAAAGTCCTTATAAGGACTTCAACCAGTCAAGCCAGACGAGCCAGGAGCCTACACCAACAAAGAAAACCACAAGAGGAAACATGCACAAAGGACAGCCGCCGACTGATCCCACTGCTGACGTCACAGACACAAACGCTACATAACCAGTCCGAGATAGGACTCACAAGACAAGAATTAGGGTGAATAAATCCACAAAAACCACGGACCTCAACAATAACTACAGCTGATGAAGCAGGTTAGACGAGGCCGAATTTGGAATTTTTGTTTTTGAAATTGGAATTGGAATTGGCCATGCTGTCTAGTTTCAAGCGCATGTGCTCTGAAGGCTTTTCGTTGGTAAATCTATCATTGCTGTGTATTTTCAAGTATTGAGGTAAGTTCACGTATGTACAGAATGTTGCTAAAGCCTCCTAATGATTAATATTAGTAATAATTGAATTATCCATCCATTTTTATATCTGTATGTAAACTTTTAGTACTTAAAATGATTGGGATTTATTAAAATTAGCTGTTTGGAGTGAATCACTTCTCTCGGTCTCTACCGGAAAAATCGGCAGCCATCTTGCCTTATTATTTTGCCTTATACTGATGGGACTTGCCATTGTTTACACCAGTTCTTTATTTAACAGTTCATTGCTAAAGCCTCATAATGATTAATGTTAGCAATAATTGAATTCTCCATCCATTTTTATATCTCTGTGTACAATTTCATTACTTGAAATAATTGGGATTGATTAAAATTAGCTGTTTGAAGTGAATCACTTCACTTGGTCTTCAGGGGGAAAATCGGCAGCCATCATGCCTTATTTTTTTCCTTATACAGATGGGATTTTTTTGCGATCGCTCGCTTTGAACTCAAGCGTAGTCCACTGAGCTGAATTTTGCATGTGAATTAGCTTCCCCTATTGCCAGTGTCCCTCGCCATCAGGCGAACCCACTCCAATGTCAGAGATACATAATTGGTGTTTCAATGTTCGTTCAATCAATCATGCGCCATGCCGGAAAGCGTGGGCGGCCAAGACGCGCCATTTCGCTCGATCACCAGAGTCGTGGATCAGCTCAGTGTTCCTGTCTCGTCCATGCCGTGTGTCCAAGCCATCCAGGTATTTTCCTCTCGGTCTTCCTCTTGGTCTCTTCCATTCGATCTTGCCAGTTGTCACTAAGTTTGCCAATCCATTTCTTCTCATAACATGTCCAAAAAATTTTGTCTGTCTACGTCTAATGTCTCTAATCAATTTACGATTGTTATTTGTCTCCTGTAGTACGTTCGTTAGCAAAGTTTAAATTTTTAAGATTATTAATTAATTAATTAATTAGCAGCCCTTTTGAATTTAAATTAGTAACAAAACATATTTACAGCATCACAACATGGCCTTTTTATTTTTTTTATCAAATTGCATGGAAAAAATATTCACAATTGGCATGTCAAGGTTCGTTAGCTAAGTTTCTCTCAACTCATCACACCATGTCACCTCTTGTACCTTGCGGGGTCGAGGTGAAGTGTAAACATCGTGAGTGTGCCCGATTATGGGCTTCATATATCGATATTCCCATGGACTGTTATTCCCTACGTCCAACGTTTACGTGGTCGGCCTCTTCCTGTTTCCACCTGGTCTGTACATCATTGCTTGTTGTGGTATGCTGTTGAATGGTAGCTAAGTTTAATAATTGGGAGACTTTATCAGCAAACATTTGCTAATAAAGTCCCTACATTATTAGCAAACGGCTGGTCACGTGACGTTTACTACTGCCGTCGATTGGCTTAAGAAGACTATTATTCTCCCTTCTTGTCTGTCTTTTTTTCGCATATCCTTTACAGGACATTGCAGTCAACACCAGCATTTTTCAGCTGCTGTTGCTGTCTTGGCAGGTTTTACATTCAGTAGTTTGCCATAGCTTTCTGAACAACCGGCTCACATACCTCCGTAAGTACCCAGCGTGACGCGATCCGCTACCGAATCTCCCGCATCTGTGTTTCGTACGTGAGTTTACGGGATTACGATTAACAGCCTTCGCCAGGGAGACCGGCCGTGTTACTGGCACCTATAAATAGTTACACTGTAATCTACCATGCTTGACGTAGGAGGCGTCTAAGGTAGGGTGCCTTAAGACTGACTGCCTAACCCAGTGTAAAACTGAAAACTCTACCTGCAAAGAGGTTGATTTGATTTAGTTGAGAATCTAGGCTCCATTGGAAGATGAAAAGAAGGGGATGAATATTATTTGTCGTTTTTACTTTGTTTTATATTGTCCATCAACTCTAAGATTACACCTGTCATCTATTTCTTGTTCGCCTTCTTTTCAGTAATATACTTTGCTTAATTGACAGATGTCGTTCTTTTGAATTTCTCTGTGTGCGTCCTCCATCCGTACATACAACTGGAGAGAGGAAGGTGGGGGAGGAAGATAATATTAATAATGACAGGATTTGCAATTGTTTGGGTGCCCATCGAGAAGGGTATTAATTCAGCGATAAGGGTATATGAAATCAGTTTTTAAATGAAAAGAAAAATGTGGCCGCCGTGGAGTCGAACCCCAGCCTCCCGCGTTGACAGGCAGATATACTAACCACTACACTTCCGAAGACAATGATATTGCCACAAACATTAATAATGTAATCAAACGTAGGTCACGTGACCAGCCGTTTGCGAACAATGTCCCTACATTATTAGCAAATATTTGCTCATAATCACTCCGTTAATAATTATTAAATAATTAATTAGCGGCCATTTTGAATTTTAATGAGCCGATATTGCATAACATCAAAACATCAAACATTTTATACCTAGGCAGTTAGGCCTCACTGTTCTGAATGCGAAAATATATAGTTGCTAAGGGATTTTCTCAAAATTAAAGAAGTTGTAGCAGTTTTAAAAACATTGTAAACAATTGTTGTTTCTGGGCAGCAAGTCAAAGTTAGCAGGATCAGTTTATTTCCTCTTTTTCTCCTCTTTTTCCTCTTTTTTCCTCATGTAAATGTTACATTTATGACATAATTTTACACACAAACCTGGATATCTCGGCTTAGAATCAACATACAGACTTGAATGAGGTACCTTTGGAAAGCATTTGCAGGTCCTATTCTCAGCTGCCTGGATGTAATCAATACCAAAACTGTCATTTACTGCCAATATAGTAGTAAGTACCTTGCGGTGTATGTGTATGGTAGAGGGATCTTAATATTAGCCAGCAATTATAAGAAAATAAAAAAATAAAAAATAGCGGTGGCTACTGGCCTACAGCTGTCCAACTTCAAGAGCAATATATATATATATATATATATATATATATATATATATATATATATATATATATATATATATATATATATATATATATATATATATATATATATATATGTGTGTGTGTGTGTGTGTGTATTATGTATAATTTTATAATTATTGGCACCCCACTGTGGATGGACTGCAAACAGACAAAAACAATCAGTATGCACAATTATCAACTAGACAGAGTGCAAGAAGTATGAACATAAACTGAGTGCAAGGGAGGGCACCTTAAAGTTAATGACATTAATACAAGGTGGCTTCAAATGAAAACCTTAATTTCTTTTGGGTTTTTCTGTGTGTGTGAATATGTTCTGAAAAAGTAAAGAACAAATTCTCGATGTAGTCATCACTGCATTCAATGCAAATCCTACAGCACTGGTAAAGTGTTTTGATTCATGTAGAAAAGAAATGTCCTTGGTTGTGTGTGTAACCACTCATGCACCACCTTCTGTACTCCTTCATTGGACCGAACAGTTTTGAAATTTCCTTCTCCACTCATACACTTGCTGGACTGACAGGCATGCATCACCATACTGGACCTTCATTCACCGTTGAATTTCTATAGATCACTGATCAAAAAACGGATAACAGAACTGTCCTTATGATGTCACCATGTTCGTCTGCACCATGATAGTACATGCTTAACACTCTTGACACCCTTAACAACAATATTGACAGTTTACCAGACATTGGCATGGTTATTGTAATCTCTGTCATACTGTTAAGGCTTTAATTTGAAGCCCCCTAGTAAAATATATAAAGTAGATTGTAGTACATGGAAATCAATTTTTATTTTTAACATTAGTGTTCTCTATTTAGCAAAATGGGCGTGGACATGTAGCCTGATGTATAAATAAAGTCCTAGTCAATTACATTACCATACTAACACATCAAGCTATCGTGGCCAAGAGCTTAATTCCATTTTCCATTCGTAAACCACCGGCCCATAAGGATAATGATTAGAGCATAATATCATTTTCCATTCGTAAACCACCGGCCCATAAGGATAATGATTAGAGCATAATACCATTTTCCATTCGTAAACTACCGGCCCATAAGGATAATGATTAGAGCATAATACCATTTTCCATTCGTAAACTACCGGCCGATAAGGATAATGATTAGAGCATAATACCATTTTCCATTCGTAAACCACCGGCCCATAAGGATAATGATTAGAGCATAATACCATTTTCCATTCGTAAACCACCGGCCCATAAGGATAATGATTAGAGAATAATACCATTTTCCATTCGTAAACCACCGGCCCATAAGGATAATGATTAGAGCATAATACCATTTTCCATTTGTAAACCACCAGCCCATAAGGATAATAATGATTGATTGTGAATCCTCTGGACCATCGAGTATTAACTTCGGTCAATTGCATTGGCGTTCTGGCCATCTGAGCCCAGAAAGAGGCTATCATTCATCACAGTGAGGTTCCTATCAATGTATCTTCCTGTCTTACCCCTGCTCTTTTCCTTTCAGTATATCCCCCTGTTTTACGCTGCTCTTGTCCTTTAGTTAGGTGGTTGCATATCCTTTTCAGAACGTCACAGTTAACCCCAGCATTTTTGGGTGTTGTGTTTCTTGGCAAGATTACGTTCAGTAGTTTGTCAATGCTTTCTGCACGACCGGCGCTCATACCATTGTATAAAAAACCAACGCAAGGCGGTCTGCTTCCAAATCACCCGCAGCTGTGTTTCGAATGCGGTATGTGGGATTACGAACTGCGTCCGTAACACCTTCACCACGGAGCCAGCTGATGGCAAGGGACACTGGTGATAGCTAAACCTAGCTCTGCACTAGAAATAGTAGCACATATATGGACTATGCTTAGGTTCAAAGTGAGTGAATGCAATAATAAGGGAAACATCAGAAGCATGTATGAAGGGATAAAGAAAGCTTGTGGTCTTTTTGATTATAAATGATCAAAAGAAGTGCACCACTGAAAACCTTGACTGGAGAAATCATCACTGATAAGAAGCAGCAGATGGACAGATTGGTAGAGCATTATTTGGAGCTTTACTCAAGTGAGACCAATCTAGCGGATGATGCCCTCAACGCCACAGAGGTCCTGCCAACTCTTGACCACCTGGACATACTTACTACCATAACAGAAGTTAAGTGTGCTATAAATGAACTTGCATCTGGCAAGGCTCCAGGTAAGGATGGGATTCCAGTAGAGGTTATCAGGAGTGGTCAAGACACATTCACTCTACAGATCCACCAACTAATAGAGCTATGCTGGCGAGAAGGACAAGTCCCACAGGATTTCAAAGATTCAAGCATCATAACACTGTACAAGAACAAGGGCGATCGGAGCGACTGTAACAACTACAGGGGTATCTCACTTCTATGTATTGTTGCGAAAGTCTTTGCCAGAATTGTTCTGCGCAGACTTCAAGTCCTAGGAGATCAAGTCTACCCCGAATCACAGTGTGGCTTTCGACAGAACCGGTCTACCATTGATATGATATTCTTATATCGACAAATGCAAGAAAAATGCAGGGAACAGAATCAACCACTGTTTATTGCCTTCATCGACCTCACAAAGGCATTTGATTTGGTCAGTCGTGGGGGTCTGTTCAAGGCACTAAAGAAGATTGGTTGCCCACCAACTCTTCTGTCCATTGTGGAATCGTTCCACACAGGCATGAAGGGTATAATCAAGTCTGATGGCGCAACTTCAGAAGAGTTTGAAATCAAGAGTGGAGTTAAGCAAGATTGTGTACTAGCCCCCTGCCATGAGCCTGATGACGTCATGGCATAGTTAAGCCACAACCCATGTCAGAGAGAGGAGGCTATGGTAGTGTTCTCAGCAAATGAACACCGGAACGTGAAAAGACTGAAAAGTGGATACTTGTCACACAACGTGAAAACGTTGGGCACTCACTTCCCAAATTAACAGGAAGTGGGGTCCAGCCAGACACGGCAGTCTACGATGTGGTTTCATTCAGTGCGGACCATGTCAAGTTCTAGAGTTACGGCCAAAATTGTGCCACTCTTTTATTATGTAAAACCTATATTGTTCGTGGTGTCGATAAATTGTTGAATAACAGAAATGTATTGTGTTTAATACTGTGACAACGCTATCGTCGGAGTCTATAGCTGCGTTCAGCCCGTAGACGTAGAGTGTGTGTAGTGAAGATTTATAGTGTAGCTATAGTTATACTATAAACGCTACTCTCAGTAAGTAACCAACGCGACGTGATCTGCTGCCGAATCTCGCGCAGCTGTATATATATATATATATATATATATATATATATATATATATATATATATATATATATATATATATATATATATATATATTTTTTTTTTTTTTTTTTTTTTGGTTGCGTATCCCTTACGGGACGTTGCAGCCAACACCAGCATTTTCATGCTGCTGTTGATGTACTAGGCAAGTGTTACGTTCAGTAGTTTGCCATTGCTTTCTGAACGACCGGCCCCTATACCTTTTTCGAAAAAACCAGCACCGCCGTGTTTCGAACCCGGGTATACGGGCTCACAAACAGCGTTCGCAAGCCCTTAGCCACAGAGGCCGGCTGTAATATATATATATACATGGTCAACTATATATATATATGTGTAGTGTTTGTCCATCAAGAATGATGATGACCATTCATTTCATCCAGTGGGGTTGACAGTATGGAGCAGTGAGTTCTAAGATGGCTGATAAGGTCTATTTTAGCTCGAAATGTTCTTTGACAATGTGGGCAAAGAATGCTTGACATTCCAGGAGGAGGATCTCCTACAGTGGTTTTTCTGTCCAGCCTTTTCTTCACAGCTCTTGCAGTCCTGGTTGCTTCACAAGTGACTGCACCCTTGCGTAATGATATACGGCACGAATTTCGGTCTTTTGCAAGATGTGTCAAGATGAATTCCAAAAGCTTTCAGTGAGATTTTCAGTGTCTTTAAAGCGTTTCCTCGGGTCGCCTTGGAAGCGTTTACCACAACCCAGCTCGGCGTAAAAAAAAATTCGTTTAGGGAGCCTGTGACAGCCCAGAGAATCTGATTCTTCGTTAGTAGAGTGTGAATACTGGGCATGGACGCTCTTTCTAGAACTTTAGTGCCTGGGATCTTGTCTTGCCATTTACTCTTCAATAGCTTCGATCCGCAGTTGCGTATTGATTGATTGATTGATTGATTTAGGAACCGACATCACAGCATTCGGTTCCTAAATCAATCAATAAATCAATCAATACGCAACTGCGTACAGGCTAGATACTAGTCTGCTGGTCGAATCCGCATTAGGGCGGATTTTCAGAATTGACCTGGGCTGCCAATTCTACGCGTTAAAGTAAACAGTGAAAAATAAACAAGCCTTAAGGTGCATTCCGCGTATGTACTAGACTCATACTTTACAGACCAATTCGTGCGGGATCGCCGGCAGCTGTGTTTCGACCGAGGTGTGCGGAATTATGACTTGCGTCGGTAGCCCCTTACCCACATAGCAAGTTATCCCTTGCCATTTAACCATTGTTTAAAATGTCTTGTGTGTAGAATGTCCTCTGATTTCTTATCCGCTCTCTTATCATCTGTAAGTGCTAGCAAATGATCTGAATGAATCATCAACAAACGAGAAGCGGAAGGTCAGCTGTACAAGAACACGATGACAAGTAACAAAATGGCAGTTGCAGCTCAAGCCTTCGTCAGCACACAGACAAACACACACCCACCGATACATCATCATCATCATCTTGTGCCTTGCCGGCTGGCGTGGGCGATCATGTCTCTCCACATATTACTCCGACTCATGGATCATTTCGTGTGTTGACTCCCTTCAGTGCCATGACACACGACTGTCAAGACTCTTCTCACGTTGTCTTCCTCTATCTCTCTTTCCGTAAATCTTTCCCGCCGTCACAACATGTTTCCAGTTTTTGTCTTCTCATATTAGGAATCATTTGAAATCCGTTCGTGCCGCACCGCGCGTAATTGCGTACGTTGAACATGATCATGTCATAGTCATGTGATAACTGACCAATTAATAAAAGAGCACGTGCTTATCGTCCTTTGATGCATATGTTCAATTTCTGACCGTTGAGAAAATGGCCGGGTTGATCCAAAATCCGTCCAAAGAAGCTCAACGAGCGGTGATTCAGTTTCTTTCATTTGAAGGATGTCGACCAGTGGACATTCATCGAAGAATGCAGGCAGCGTACGGTAACAAATGTATGTCGAAGACAACAGTGACAGACTGGGCACGAATGTTTCGGAAAGGACGTCAGTTCACGACAGATCTTCGACGGGCGGGTCAAGCGCATATTGTTGCAACAGAAAAAACAAAAACAAACGCTAAAATTGATGCAGCAGTACAGATGAACAGTTGTCGAAGCATACGTTCGCTAGCGAAAGAAATTTAAGTGTCAATTGGGACAATTTAAAAGGTCGTTCGTTTGGAGGGTGTCTCCAAACACTTTGGCTTTGTCCTGGTCTGTTACTGCTAGTTTCCTGCTGTCAAAGTCTCACATCTGAGGTTGCGACGCGTTGGCTGTGCCAACGCCAGGCGACATAACAACGCGCAACCCTGAGTGATGTTAAACACTACAGAGGGAATGCGGCGTCTTCGACGACGCCCGTATAAGCAGCCAAGCACAGCAACTGAGCGACGCAAACAACCGCTGGTCAGCGGTACACTCCGTGAACCTTGCAGGGGTCACACCAGCTGACTTGAGCGCCGACTAGCGTGTAGAACGAAAGGCCAGGCAGACCGGGTTAGGCGTTTGTATGGACAGGTCGCATGAGGCTGCGAGTGGTTTTGAATCTGCATTGAGAGCTAGCCTGTGTGACAGTGGGAGACTGGTTCGAACGCTTGAGTATTTTGGCTTGTAAGTGATATGTATATTGATTGCATGTATCCTTATGTATTGTATTGATATTGTTCATGCTGTCATAATTGCTATGGATTGACATTGCGCGATGTCTGTGCGATAATGAATGCAGCGCGTAAATAAAGCTTGTAAATAACAGTTTCGGATATTCACTTCGTGTGATTTGATAGTTTGATATTGCTTCACACTTGCCAGAAAACGAGCTACTTATCTTGCTCTACGCAAGACTCTGACAAGTGGGAACGTGGGTTTCTCGTCCGAGTTTTGAACTGAATGCGAACTTGTAGATCTTTTCTAGTTTTTGAATCGAATGTGAAGATGTTAATAGAAGTGCGCAAGTCATAGATTAGGGTAAAGTAACGGTTAAATAGTGTTGATTTCATTAAATTATAAGTGTGAAGACATTATTTGAAGCCAACCGAGGCGTCTTCAGACTTAGCGCCAAATTAAACCAATTTTGTACCTAAAATCCAAAATGGCGACCGTGCCCTTGAATGTCATTGAGTAGGGTTAGTGTGAGCGTGAAAGTTGTTGATTGTGGTAACGACTAACAATAATACTTGACAGCATACAAACCTATACAGACTTCAGTGACATTACATACACCATACATTTACAAACGTTCTAAGTTCGTTTAGTTTCAAAAGAACAGGTTTTTTGTGTCAACTTTACCTGAGCCTTGTGAACTTCAAAATTATTTTGTGCGTCAACCCGAAGGACGTTCCAGTGTGATTTCGAGCACCACTGAACAGCACATTGCCCAAGGATTACTTGAGTATAAAATTTTTTCACTCCTCTTTATACTTTCGTTAATCTGGCTTTAAACATCAACTGTGCTAGAAATATTTGTAAATTACTAACATCATAAGTAATTTTGTTTATATTAATTTCATCATACGTATTGTTCATCATGTCTTCTTTAAACGATTTCATTGAAATGGGTTTAAAAATGAATATGTCTGGTGAGGGATTGAGAGCATGGAGTGAAAGTAAATATGCAGAATATCTCTTGAAACAGGAGCAAATTGGTGAGCGGAATGAGAGAGCGGAAGAAAGGGCGTTAAAGCTTCAACAGGCACAATCAGAAGCTGCTCTAAAGGAATCAGAAGCTGCTCTAAAGCTTCAGCAGGCACAATCAGAAGCTGCAATGAGGCAAGCTGAGATCTTAGCCCAAAGTAAGAGAGAAGATCTAGAAACACAACTGAAAATTGAACAGTTAAAAGCTGAATCTTCTAAAGATAAAGCTAATAAAGAAACAGACAAAGATCAACCTTACAAGAAATACCAAGGTCTGATTAAAAGTTACAACACAGGTGATTGCATAGCAGCATTCACCCAAAATTTTGAATTTGTCATGGATCATTATAACATTCCAAAACCTGAATGGGGTATAGTATATGTCAGAAGTCTTTCTGGGGAACCTCTGAAAGTCATAGAGTCGATCCCAAATGACCTGAAAGAAGATTATCTGTACATTAAGACGAAAATTATGTCACATGTTTTACTGGATGAATCAGGTTATAGAGAACAGTTTAGGAAGTTGTCTCCTAAGCCTACACGCACGTTCTCTGATTACATCTAAGAAATTCAGAATATTTTTTCTAAATGGCTGTCAGCAGCCAAAGTAAATGGAAGTTATGACAAATTAGTTGATCTGATGTTGAGAGATAAGATTTTCACATCTCTCCCACCCCCATTTTCGAAATTTTTGTTGGAATGTCAGTGTGAAAGTGTCCAACAGATTGAAAGACGTGGCTCTGATTATTTTGCAGCCAATAAGCAATGTTTCTCTAGTAGTCTGACCAGCACAGACTCTGTAGCGGCAGCTACATATGGCAAATATCAGTCAGGGTCAAATAACAAACAAAGACCTTATAAACAAGCTGCAGAGAAATTTTATCAGTGCAGATATTGCCACTTATCACACAATGAGAATGATATGTGTGACCAACATCCTGGGTACACTGTTTACTAGAACTACATTTCTAAGCAAGATAAAGAAAGAAAGAACTACAGACGTCTTACCAAATGTTATCTTTGTAAGGCTTTTGGTCACTGGCGTAAAGATTGTAAAGGCAAGGCAATGACCAGAAAGGCTAATGCAGCCATGTTTGACAGTTCTTCTTCGGAAGATGAAAGTGTACAAGATCACCCAGTAAACTCAGCACATTCCATTGATGTGTTCCATCATGAAAAATGTACCATTTGTGATCAATTTCATGAGGATGGCGTGTTAACATGCGGCCATTCTATACCTGTTACCAATGAGGAGGCCAATTTTGTAGTAAACTCCCAAGGTAAATTAAACATCCACCAGGGGTATGTTAATGGTAGAGCTGCCACAGTTTTACGTGATAGCGGAAGTACGCTTATTGGCGTGAAGAGAGATTACATTTTACCATCACAATACAGTGGTAAATATGTCACATGCAGGACGTTCTCAGGGAACATAGAGAAATATCCACTTGCATGGGCATATATAACTACACCATTCCTTACAGGAAAGGTTAAATGCGCAGCATTAACCAATCCTTGCTGCGATGTTATCATTGGAAACCTTCCTGAAGTGAATGACATGCCACATGACAGTATTACATCAACTGTCATTTGTAATATTGATACTACCATTTCGCCTTCATCACAAATCACCATTCATGATGTATTACCACCTGTAACTGAATGTACAAATGCCAATCTGGCTACGCCAGAACATACATGTAATTGTGTGAATGTGACATCAACGTGTGATGAGAATGATCGTTGTGATGTAATAAATGCAGTAACTAGATCTACTGCACAGATGCAAGATCGAATCGATCAGACAGAGGCTTTACAACGAGTAAGTCCAGTTGTAACATCTCCTGAGACAACTAGGGAGAAGTTTATAACATCTCAGAAAGCCGATCGATCTTTGCAAAAGTATTTTACAATTGTAGGCCAAAATCCAAGAGTAGCAAAGAATGCTCAATGGTACTTTGCTCTGAAGAACGGAATTCTAACACGGTACTACGCCAAAGGTTCCAGCACTATAGAACAAACAGTGATACCGTTAGAAAACCGCAAGCAAGCATTGAATCTAGCTCATGACATACCCTTTGTAGGACACATGGCGTATGCTAAAACTAGAGCAAGGTTACTTACTCAATTTTATTGACCTAAGTTTTGCAACGATACCAAACAGTATTGCAGATCGTGTGACATCTGCCAAAAGCTTGTCAAAAAGGGTAAACACCCACAAGCTGAATTGCAAGTTACTGATTTGGCTAGTAGACCGTTTGAAAAGATCTCGGTCGATATAGTTGGTCCTCTTAATCATGTAACATCAAGAGGTAATAGGTACATTGTAACACTCATTGATCTATGTAGTCGGTGGTCGGAAGCGATTCCAATGAAGAACATAACTTCCAAAGACATCATGGAAGTGTTCTTTCATATTTTTGCGAGGGTAGGATTCCCTGATACAATCCTTTCAGATCGGGGTAGCCAGTTTATTGCCTCAGCTACACAAGCCTTTACCAAGATGTTGGGTGTTAAACAATGCGTCAACAGTCCCTACCACCCGCATTCGACCGGTATCGTGGAAAAGATTAACGGCGATATGAAACATATGCTCTCTAAGGTAACCCAGGAACACCCTGAAGATTGGGATACATATTTACCTGCAATTTTGTTTGCATATAGGGAAGTGCCCCATTCCAGCACTGGGTTCTCACCATTTGAAATGTTATATGGTGCACAACCACGCGGCCCATTATCTCTGTATGAATCTATGTTGACTGAAAGTACAACTTTGCCTAAACCCATTTCACCATATAAACATGTAACATCATTGCGTGACAGAATTATGAAATCATGTGTGTTAGCTAAAGAAGCTCTCCAAACATCAGGAGCTATCTACCGACAATATGCTAACAGAGGAAATAGAACTATTACACTGACACCAGGACAGGACGTTCTTCTTCTGTTGCCAAGTGATAGACATCTCCTCACTGACTCATGGCAAGGACCGTTCAAAGTACTGCGACAAATTTCGACGGTAGATTACGAAATTGCAGTTAGGGACAAACATAAAATTTTCCACATTAACATGCTCAAACCATATTACCACAGGCAAGACGACCAAGTAGAAACTGCAGCAAGCACCACCATAGTGGACCAGACGGACGACAACGACACTGACGAGATACCGACACCAGTTCTTGACACGACGACCAACTTACAGGACATTAAGGTAAATCCTAAACTAACGCAGACACAGACTGACAATTGCAGACGACTGATACAAGAGTACAGGACGATCTTTTCTGACAACCCAGGACAGACAGATTTAGTTCAGCACCAAATCATCTTGACATCCGACATTCCTATCAAGTGTAGACCGTATTCTATCCCTATACACTATAAGGAAAAACTACATCAAGAAATCATTGATTTAGAAGCAAATCATATCATTCGACGTTCACAATCTCATTTTTGTTCACCAATAGTTTTAGTACGGAAAAAGGACAAAACTATCAGACTTTGTGTCGACCAACTTACAGGACATTAAGGTAAATCCTAAACTAACGCAGACACAGACTGACAGTTGCAGACGACTGATACAAGAGTACAGGACGATCTTTTCTGACAACCCAGGACAGACAGATTTAGTTCAGCACCAAATCATCTTGACATCCGACATTCCTATCAAGTGTAGACCGTATTCTATCCCTATACACTATAAGGAAAAACTACATCAAGAAATCATTGATTTAGAAGCAAATCATATCATTCGACGTTCACAATCTCATTTTTGTTCACCAATAGTTTTAGTACGGAAAAAGGACAAAACTATCAGACTTTGTGTCGACTATCGTAAACTCAACAGCATTACACAGTTGGATTTAGAACCAATGAGCAACTGTGAAGACATCCTGACTGAACTATCTGACTCACGTTATTTTACTCAACTTGACATGACTAAAGGTTACTGGCAGATAGCTGTACATCCTGACAGTATACATCTGACTGCATTTGCCACACCGTGGGGTTTATACGAATGGTGTAAACTACCTTTTGGATTAGTCAATGCACCGACTACCTTCGTCAGAATGACAAGAATTCTTTTGACAGACATTGCTAACATCATTTGGTACATGGACGACATTTGCATACACACAAAGGACATGACAGATCACATAACAGCGCTACAGCAAACATTTGACAGGATTAGACATCATGGACTGACTGTAAAACCTTCCAAAGTTGATATAGCCTTTCAGGAAATTTCATTTTTGGGCTATAAGATCTCAAATGGTTTTATATCAACTGACGATAACATCATGTCTAGAATTTTGAAATTGTCGCTTCTGACAACTAAGAAACAGTTGCAAAGTGTGTTAGGTCTTTTAAACTATTATAGACAATTTATTCCTCATTTTGCTGAATTGACCAAATGTTTCACTGATTTACTAACAAATAAACACCCTAATGTTATTGTAAACAGCGAATGTTTGAGGCCAGCATTTTACAAAGATTCTTTCATATTTTTCTAGAACACCTATTCTAAAATTGCCAAATTTGAATATTACTTTTAGATTAAGATGTGACGCGAGGCCTGTAGCCATTGGAGGTGTGCTTCTCCAGGAACACGACCAAATCTTGTACCCAGTATACTACGTCTCTCGAAAACTGAACACCAGCGAACGAAATTACAATACACCGGAACTCGAGGCTCTTGCCATGGTATTTTCGGTACGTAAACTTTCTAGATTTCTTTTAGGTAAACATTTCATTATTGAAACAGATAATAGCCCGCTGACAATTGTTACCAGAGGAACGCCAAGTAACAGCAGGGTGGAAAGATGGTCCCTTCTTCTGCAGGACTATAGCTATGAGATTAACCATATAAAGGTCTTGCAGAACTTTTGTCGAGATGCCCATACGACGAACCTAATACCCAGTCAACATCAGAGCACAGTGCAGAGGGTGTATAAAATTGCAACGTATATAGTGCTCAGTACCACAGCCAATTGTGACAATGTGTCAGTAACGCTGTGTACAACAATGTGATGGGGTAGATTGAATCTCTCAATGTATATAACTTATGTACATATTTGGATTCTTATTATTATCATGATTATGCGAATGAATGCGTGTATAATTGTGAGATATGTGAAAGAATGGAATCATTATTATGTAAACTAATGTGTTGTATAATTGTAAGGTATGAGAAAGAATGTGATTATAATTGTAAATACATAAATAGTGTAACAACCAGACACTACAAAGACAAGTGTCACTGGACACACTACAGTATCCAGGAACTTACCAAGCCGCTACAGCGTGAAGTAATCCTGCATGTATCCAGACCGATGTGTCCAAGACGTTTTAACAAGGTACGAAAGATGACTGCGACATTACAATCCGAGCAGAAGGCGGAAGAAACAATCCAACAGCTGATAGTAACAACTAATACTCCGTTTATATAATACCCATCCAGAACGGAACAACGTCGTGTGAATGACACCACAACACATGTGTAAAATAGCACAGCGGTATACTTCCGGTATTTTTTGCATATTAATTTAAAAGTTAGCAGACTACGCTAACAAGTCTATAAATTTATGACGATTGTATTAAAATGTGATTTAAAATATTTCCATATACGGAATTGTATATGTCGATCTTTATAATATGTAATCTCAGCATCGTAACTTGATTACTTCTTTACAAACGTGACTTTTCGTGCACATTTGTCAATAAGTATCAAATTATGACACTAAGAAATAAAGTTGTAGTAGTAATTTATGTCATGTAAACGACGATAAATTATTGTTCCTAAATTTTTTTGTATAATAACCAAGGGACATTACTCTAAATTCTTGGTGATGTGTAAAAATGTATTGTAACTATTAACATGTGTGCTTGATAGATAACACGTCAAAGTGACGTCATTTACATATGGACAATAGATTGCCAAAACTGTTGACCTTCATTAGAAACTCTAAACAGAGGTCTGATGACGGAGCTATCTCAGAGAGAGATGCTCACAGTTTAACCTGATGATTTTAGTATTTTTGTTTTTGGTTGTTGAGGTAGGGGCCAGTTTAGCCGTGACCTACCGGACTAGCTGTGTCACAGCGAGGTAATGTCCATCAGATAGATTGTACTTGACTGTTGTACTTCATGGTGCAACATAATTGTTGTATACATATTATTTACTATTCACCTGTATATATTTATAATAACTATTAAGTTATGCAGACGAAATACAATGTTCGATTTTGACAAGTTTAATAACACCTATATATATTGTACATGAAAGGAAATCCTTTCATGAAAAAGGGGTGTGGAGAGTGTCAAAGTCTCACATCTGAGGTTGCGACGCGTTGGCTGTGCCAACGCCAGGCGACATAACAACGCGCAACCCTGAGTGATGTTAAACACTACAGAGGGAATGCGGCGTCTTCGACGACGCCCGTATAAGCAGCCAAGCACAGCAACTGAGCGACGCTTAAACAACCGCTGGTCAGCGGTACACTCCGTGAACCTTGCAGGGGTCACACCAGCTGACTTGAGCGCCGACTAGCGTGTAGAACGAAAGGCAAGGCAGACCGGGTTAGGCGTTTGTATGGACAGGTCGCATGAGGCTGCGAGTGGTTTTGAATCTGCATTGAGAGCTAGCCTGTGTGACAGTGGGAGACTGGTTCGAACGCTTGAGTATTTTGGCTTGTATGTGATATGTATATTGATTGCATGTATCCTTATGTATTGTATTGATATTGTTCATGCTGTCATGATTGCTATGGATTGTCATTGCGCGATGTCTGTGCGATAATGAATGCAGCGTAAATAAAGCTTGTAAATAACAGTTTCGGATATTCACTTCGTGTGATTTGATAGTTTGATATTGCTTCACACTTGACAGAAAACGAGCTACTTATCTTGCTCTACGCAAGACTCTGACACCTGCTTTTGTTAGAGCAGACTTTGTAGAAGTAATCTCCGAACACTTTGGCTTTATCCTGGTCTGTTACTGCTAGTTTCCTGCTTTTGTTAGAGCAGACTTGGTGGAAGTAATCTCCAAACACTTTGGCTTTGTCCTGGTCTGTTACTGCTAGTTTCCTGCTTTTGTTAGAGCAGACTTCGTGGAAGTAATCTCCAAACACTTTGGCTTTGTCCTGGTCTGTTACTGCTAGTTTCCTGCTTTTGTTAGCGCAGACTTAGTGGAAGTAATCTCCGAACACTTTGGCTTTGTCCTGGTCTGTTACTGCTAGTTTCCTGCTTTTGTTAGAGCCGACTTAGTGGAAGTAATCTCCGAACACTTTGGCTTTGTCCTGGTCTGTTACTGCTAGTTTCCTGCTTTTGTTAGAGCAGACTTGGTGGAAGTAATCTCCAAACACTTTGGCTTTGTCCTGGTCTGTTACTGCTAGTTTCCTGCTTTTGTTAGAGCAGACTTGGTGGAAGTAATCTCCAAACACTTTGGCTTTGTCCTGGTCTGTTACTGCTAGTTTCCTGCTTTTGTTAGAGCAGACTTGGTGGAAGTAATCTCCAAACACTTTGGCTTTGTCCTGGTCTGTTACTGCTAGTTTCCTGCTTTTGTTAGAGCAGACTTGGTGGAAGTAATCTCCAAACACTTTGGCTTTGTCCTGGTCTGTTACTGCTAGTTTCCTGCTTTTGTTAGAGCAGACTTGGTGGAAGTAATCTCCAAACACTTTGGCTTTGTCCTGGTCTGTTACTGCTAGTTTCCTGCTTTTGTTAGAGCAGACTTGGTGGAAGTAATCTCCAAACACTTTGGCTGTGTCCTGGTGTCAGAGTCTGAAATGAGATGCAGGAACATCGTTACGCCCGCCAGGCGAATAAGTCCCAACTGGAATGCAGGGACATCGTTACGCCCGCCAGGCGAGTATTAGTCACTTGCCTACAGGTTGCTGGCTGACGCAATAGCCAGCGGTCAGGCAAGGACAACGCAAGACGCACGCAGGCCTCGTGAAGTGAATCCACAGAGGGCAAGCGCGTTGCGAGAAACAGACAGACAGCTTGGGGTACTTGGACCGACAGGACGTATATAGAGAGAAAGGCTTGTGTAGTTCTGTGCCCGAAAGTCGAGTGCTTGTGCATCTTGTGAGAGAGACTGTAAGCTGTGGGTTGTCTGTAAGTGTATTGATGTACCATATATGTAATGTATTTATTATCACATGCCAAACTAGATCGTGTTGCATGTGATCGGTAAATAAATCCATTGAACTTCGTGTCGTTGCGTCTCAAGTCCAATCATGTTGTACTTGTACTTGTCTCACATGTGTTAGGGATAACGAGCCAAATCTAAGACTCTGACACTGGTCGGTTACTGCTAGTTTCCTGCTTTTGTTAGAGCAGACTTGGTGGAAGTAATCTCCGAACACTTTGGCTTTGTCCTGGTCTGTTACTGCTAGTTTCCTGCTTTTGTAAGAGCAGACTTTGTGGAAGTAATCTCCAAACACTTTGGCTTTGTCCTGGTCTGTTACTGCTAGTTTCCTGCTTTTGTTAGAGCAGACTTGGTGAAGTAATCTCCAAACACTTTGGCTTTGTCCTGGTCTGTTACTGCTAGTTTCCTGCTTTTGTTAGAGCAGACTTGGTGGAAGTAATCTCCAAACACTTTGGCTTTGTCCTGGTCTGTTACTGCTAGTTTCCTGCTTTTGTTAGAGCAGACTTGGTGGAAGTAATCTCCAAACACTTTGGCTTTGTCCTGGTCTGTTACTGCTAGTTTCCTGCTTTTGTTAGAGCAGACTTGGTGGAAGTAATCTCCAAACACTTTGGCTTTGTCCTGGTCTGTTACTGCTAGTTTCCTGCTTTTGTTAGAGCAGACTTGGTGGAAGTAATCTCCAAACACTTTGGCTTTGTCCTGGTCTGTTACTGCTAGTTTCCTGCTTTTGTTAGAGCAGACTTGGTGGAAGTAATCTCCAAACACTTTGGCTTTGTCCTGGTCTGTTACTGCTAGTTTCCTGCTTTTGTTAGAGCAGACTTGGTGGAAGTAATCTCCAAACACTTTGGCTTTGTCCTGGTCTGTTACTGCTAGTTTCCTGCTTTTGATGGTTGGGATTTTGCTGGACTGTTTATTTCCTTGAATAGCTTTTATTTGTTTCCACACCTTTGTGGTCGGTGTATCTGGACTGAGTGTTTGGCAGAATCTTTTCCACTCCTTTTGTTTTACATGTTTTACTACTCTGTTTGCTTCGTTTCTGAATTTCTTGTATTCTTGAAAATTCACTTCTGTCCTTGTCTGTTGGTATTTCTGCAGCGCTCTTTTCCTATTTACTACTTTCTTTGTTCCACATTTATTTTCCAGTGTGTCGAGCATGGCAGCCTTGAAACATGTCCATTCCTTATCTACGCACGAGTAGTAATCAGGGATGTTCTTATGTAGATTTTTGATTTCTTGATTGAATTCATCTTTAACCGTATTTTTCTGCAGCCTCCTATAATTGATGACATGTTTGTTACAAGGGGAAACAAATACCTCCTTTTCACGGGAACATAATATTCATTTTATTGTTTGCAAGGGACATAACTAACAAACTTTTTTTCTAAAGAAGCAATTAGTTACACCAGTTGTTAAATGTTTAATTTAGTGACACTATCTACTCACAGTTAACACGATAATTTGATATCCTAAAGTATGAATACTTTTACTGCTAAAATTCAATATAATGTTCTTGTTAATGCAATATATACACTGTTTCAACACTGCAAGCTCCGTGCACGAAGTTAACTACTTCCCCTAATGGTCGATGTAACTTTCTTTTTCTTCACAACGTTCGATGTAGTCCAATATAAATGGACATCAGAATGACAAATCTTGTCATCGCGTTCATTCGCACTGCGAGCGCTTACAAGTCAAGTCGCATTATTCTGTCAAGAAGCCTTATCAGCAGGAAAATGTCACGTTGAAAATCCAACATCAAGAAACACGCTGTTGCCAAGATGTGCAGCGTGGGAGTCGACAACAAGAAGAAGAACGTCGAGAGCCCACCTGCTAGCTGCATCAAAGAGCCTGATACTACAGCCATCACTGAAGCTACTACGAGGGAGAAGATTGACAGCCCAACACAGTCAAGAACCAAGACAGCAGAGAAGAAGGAGGAGAAAGACACCAGAGTCGGAAACACCGACTCAAAAACAGTCCGATGGGTTGTCAAGCGGATTCCTGTGGAGATGACAGATGAAGAAATCCTGAAGCAGCTACGTGAAGAGAATCTTCACATCCGATTCTTGAAGGCGGAGCGGCTTCTCACCTACAACAAGATACCTACAACCTTGGCAGTAGCGACGTCGGAGGGCAGCGAAATGCCGATCACAGTATCATTCAACAAGAGAATGCAGCAACCAGAGAGATTCATACTAAGAATCACGCAATCTTCCAGATGTCAGAAGGCCGGCCACAGTAGAGCTACGTGTCGCAGTAAGACGGAGATATGCCGATACTGCGCCGATCACCACGCCTTTAAGGAGTGTCTGCTGGACAAGCTGGACACGGACTTCCGAGCACCCAACAACAAAAGAAAGTGCGCCAACTGCCTGGGCAAACATGGAGCAAGATACCTGGGCTGTCCGTACCTGCAGAGACACAGAGACATCTTAAAGATCGCCACCATCACAAAGACACCATTCAAGGAAGCAATGCAGAGGGGCGAGACAGCCACGGGTATAGCACAAGCTGAAAGAGATCAACTTCAAAAGCAGATAGACGAGTTGAAGAAGCAAGTCAAGGCACTGCTGACGACGACTCCGACCAGCGATAATGAGAAGCTGCTGACCGACATGAAAGAAATCCAGCTCAACATCAAACAAGAGATTCAGCGCATGGCTGAGATGAAGAAGGAGAACGAAGAAATCCTACAAATGATCAAGACCGAAAGAGAACTGCATAGAGCTGAAATGGAACTCTTCCAAAACAAACTAACAGAAGCCACACAAGAACTCAGAGAGAAACCGCAAGAAGAAAACCAAGAGTCCTAGCCTGAACCGCAAACTAAAACCAGCAGCCCAACAACAACGCCCAAGAGGGAACTACTATACCGTCGGATCTCTGAAGGAGGCACAGAATACCCAGTCGACAAGGAGGAACTCAAGCGCGAGGAATTCAGAAGGCGCTGGGTAGAAAAAGAAAAGACGAAGCCTAAAAAACTCCGGGGGAAACCTATGGTATACCCAGTAGTACACTACAACTGTGAGGCCGACTTCGAGTACTATATCGAGGACGGTATAATCGTCCCACTGGCTGACCACGGAGGAAGAAAACGCTAGGCAGCAGATACGCAAACGCAACAGTGAAAACTGTTTCCCCAAGGAGGAAAATGAAAACGTCGAAAAGCTCCTACAGAAAATGCACAAAAAAGGAGACAGAATACCAAATAAAAAGTCCTTTTAAGGACTGCAACCAGTCAAGCCTGGAGCCTGCACCAACAACGAAAACAAAAGGAAACATGCACAAAGGACAACCGCCGATCGACCCCCCAGCTGGAGTGGGATTACGAAAAGTCCTTATAAGGACTGCAGCCAGACGAGCCAGGAGCCTACTCAAACAAAGAAAACCACAAGAACAGAAGAGCACAAAGGATAGCCGCCGAACGACCAACATGCTGACGTCACAGACACAAACGATACATAACCAGTCCGAGAAAGGACTCACAAGACAAGAATTAGGGTAAATAAACCCACAAAAACCACGATCCTCAACAATAACCACAGCTGATGAAGCAGGTTAGACGAGGACGAATTTGGAATTTTTGTTTTTGAAATGGAATCGGAATCGGAACCCACTCCATGCATCGTAAGCTGGGGGGTCGATCGGCGGCTGTCGGTTTGCTTCTGATTTGGTTGACATAGGAAGACTATTCCGTACACTTTTATAACATTATAAAAGTAATATTGTTAAATTGTTTGTCTTATAGAATTCATCAAAACAAATTTTTTTCTGGCTTGTAAAAGGCTCCCAAAAAAGATTGTTAAATTTTTTTCATTTTTCATGTTCAACTTATGATACTGAATTTATTTGCAAGAATTTTATAACAAATACAAAAAACCATTTCCACAGAAGAGGCGGCAGTAATAGCTACACAACAACCAGTCCGCTGCAAGCCCCATTACACCAGTCTCTAGTCTGTGTCACAAAGACTACCTCATCTACACCAGTCTCTAGTCTGTGTCACAAAGACTACCTCATCTACACCAGTCTCTAGTCTGTGTCACAAAGACTACCTCATCTACATCAGTCTCTAGTCTGTGTCACAAAGTACTACCTCATCTACACCAGTCTCTAGTCTGTGTCACAAAGACTACCTCATCTACACCAGTCTCTAGTCTGTGTCACAAAGACTACCTCATCTACACCAGTCTCTAGTCTGTGTCACAAAGACTACCTCATCTACATCAGTCTCTAGTCTGTGTCACAAAGTCTACCTCATCTACACCAGTCTCTAGTCTGTGTCACAAAGTCTACCTCATCTACATCAAATTTTTCTGCAGTTATATGAAATTACTCCTAATTTACCCGATTTTCCCCAGGTAAATGAGCTGAAAAATTCACGCAAAAACTCTTGTTGCCTAAAGCACCATTCTTTCAAAGCATGAACAAGATATTATTGTTACTTTGTTACACACACCATTACATGTGGTATCCTTTGTTAAAACTACATGAAATAATATATTTATCTAGATCTGTGGCTAGTGTGTTAAAATGCAAACAGCAGCAAGAAGGCCATCATCAGACAAAAGAGACCCATAGCTTCGGACAGGGCAAATCCCAAGATGGCAAAAGAGAAAAGCTGACCCTTCAATGAAGGGTTACGAGCATAGCCTATCACCAGACTTCCGAAGACGCTGCCAATTCCAGCCCCTGAGCCAGCGACACCAACGGTTGCAGCTCCAGCACCAATATATTTAGCAGCCTGATCAATATCATGTTGAACTGCACTGGTTTGGAAAGATCGGATCTGGCTAAAAAGGGATGGTGTATTGGACTAAATCCTGGACTACATTCAAAGCTGCGATACCACTGTAACTTGAGATGCTTGCATTTGATGCATGCTGCTCTTGTTTTCCTACGACTGTGCTGACGACCGGCCGCAACGCTAAGCGGCTCAATCGTGACGTGTAGCCTAAGGTCCTGGGGTGTTTCAAACCATAGTCACACAAAGACTGCAGGCAGTTATTATAGTTTTATTATTTTGATGTTTTTGTTTCTGTTCATGGGCACCTAAAGGAAGAGTATGGGAAGTTGATAGCAAGCTACTGCAGACTTCTATTACAGAAGTTTAAATTCCATAGAAAGTTCCCAGGAATCCTGGTCATGCCAGATGAGCAGTACTACAAGATTTGTCCGATTCCGATTCCATTTCAAAAACAAAAATTCCAAATTCGTCCTCGTCTAACCTGCTTCATCAGCTGTGGTTATTGTTGAGGATCGTGGTTTTTGTGGGTTTATTTACCCTAATTCTTGCCCTTTCTCGGACTGGTTATGTATCGTTTGTGTCTGTGACGTCAGCATGTTGGTCGTTCGGCGGCTATCCTTTGTGCTCTTCTGTTCTTGTGGTTTTCTTTGTTTGAGTAGGCTCCTGGCTCGTCTGGCTGCAGTCTTTATAAAGACTTTTCGTAATCCCACTCCAGCTGGGGGGTCGATCGGCGGTTGTCCTTTGTGCATGTTTCCTTTTGTTTTCGTTGTTGGTGCAGGCTCCAGGCTTGACTGGTTGCAGTCCTTAAAAGGACTTTTTATTTGGTATTCTGTCTCCTTTTTTGTGCATTTCTGTAGGAGCTTTTCGACGTTTTCATTTTCCTCCTTGGGGAAACAGTTTTCACTGTTGAGTTTGCGTATCTGCTGCCTAGCGTTTTCTTCCTCCGTGGTCAGCCGTGGGACGATTATACCGTCCTCGATATAGTACTCGAAGTCGGCCTCACAGTTGTAGTGTACTACTGGGTATACCATAGGTTTCCCCCGGAGTTTTTTAGGCAATTTACGACGTGACATTTTCTTGCTGATCAGGCTTCTTGACAGAATAATGCGACTTGACTTGTTAGCGCTCGCAGTGCGAATCTAATGACGTGACATTTTCTTGCTGATCAGGCTTCTTGACAGAATAATGCGACTTGACTTGTTAGCGCTCGCAGTGCGAATCTAATGACGAACGTATGGAGTGGGATAACGAAAAGTCCTTATAAGGACTGCAGCCAGACGCCTGGAGCCTACACCAACAAAGAAAACCACAAGAACAGACGAGCACAAAGGATAGCCGCCATTCGCACTGCGAGCGCTAACAAGTCAAGTCGCATTATTCTGTCAAGAAGCCTGATACGCGGGAAAATGTCACGTCGCAAGTCCAACAACAAGAAACACGCTGTAGCCAAGAGGTGCAGCGTGGGAGCCGACAACGAGAAGAACAACGTGGAGAGCCTAACTGCTAGCTGCATCAAAGAGCCTGATACTACATCTATTACTGAAGCTACTACGAGGGAGAAGATTGACAGCCCAACACAATCAAGAACCAAGACAGCAGAGAAGAAGGAGGAGAAAGACACCAGAGTCGGAATCACCGACTCAAAAACAGTCCGATGGGTTGTCAAGCGGATTCCTGTGGAGCTGACAGATGAAGAAATCCTGAAGCAGCTACGTGAAGAGAATCTTCACACCCGATTCTTGAAGGCGGAGCGGCTCCTCACCTACTCCAAGACACCTACAACCTTGGCAGTGGCGACATCGGAGGACAGCGAGATGCCGACCACAGTATCATTCAACAAGAGAATGCAGCAACCAGAGAGATTCATCCCAAGAATCACGCAATGTTCTCTCTCTCTCTCTCTCTCTCTCTCTCTCTCTCTCTCTCTCTCTCTCTCTCTCTCTCTCTCTCTCTCTCTCTCTCTCTCTGTATATCTCATACTTCTGCGTCTAACCTCTCTGCCCAAGAATGCAAAGAAAAGATCGGCCGATGACAGTGGGAACAATTTATAGAGTTGATGGTGTGTGAGTGACAACAGACACAGAGAAAGGGGAGGCATTTCTCCAGAGATTTTTAGCGCAGACCAATCATAATGATGCGGACACCAGGGATGCAGTTAGAGAGGAGTTATCTGGCACCATGAAAAATATGCATTATGAAGACATCATACGGGTTGAAGATATTAAACATATTTTGAAAAAGGCAAAAGACATAGCACCAGGGTCCGATGGGGTCAGGTATGGCCACATGAAGGCTTTGAGCGATGCATACCTGAAGGGGATGACCGACGGCTTTAACCAGAGCATTAGGACAGCATCAGTACCGCAGGATTGGGTGCATAGCTATCTCATCCCTCTTCTAAAACCATTCAAGGATCATTCAAAGCTTGGCAGCTTTAGGATCATCACCCTTCAAAATATATTTGGGAAGGTTCTAGAGAAGTTAGACGCTGTCAAGCAGCAAGTTTTGTTGGAAAAGGGGAAGCTTCTTCCAAGAGGCCTGGGGAGCTACAGGCCAAGAAAAGATACCTGGTCAAATGCAGCCCCTTTTACCTTTGACGTTTATGAGCGGTTCCAGAGTAGACAGGAAACGATGGCGGCAGCGCTTGATCCCGAGGTTGCATACAATAGAGTTCGATATGATATATTGATGACCGCACTGATGGAGAAGGGGGTCAATCCCTGGTTGGTGAAATGGATAGCAGCCGTACTGCATTCTCGTCGGGTTGCTCTCCGTCTAGGTGCATGGACCTCAGAGCCACATATTTTAACCACGGGACTGCCACAGGGATCTGCAATCTCACCTGTGCTCTTTAACTTGTATACGAGCAAGATTGCAAACCTAGAAGTACCAGGGGTTGGAAGGATACTAACATTTGCAGATGATATTCTTGCATATAGGCAGGGGAGAGATAGGGAGCAAATAGCCCAGGAGCTACAGGCGACAGTAGACAAAGTGATTGACTGGTGCACTGATTAGTGCTGTCATCCACCCGGAAAAGGCGGCTGTTTTGTGGTGCTCTCTGGACAACAGGATTGTGAGAGCTGATGTCCCAAGCCTCACGATAGATGGTAGAAGCGTCAACAGTGAGAACAAACTGAAGTATCTGGGAATCACATTTGACAGGAGCCTGTCCTTCACGGACCATGTGGAGACGCTTGTGACAAGATCTCAAAAGGGACTCAATGCACTTAAAACTATGGCTGCAATGAACACAGAACAGGGAATGCTCTTCAGACTATACCAGCACTTGATTCCTCTCAGTGATTGATTATGGACTAAGACTGCTCACTGTCTCAAAGAGTCATCTGGTGAAATTAGAGCTGCATACAGAATGAAGCTATGCGGGTCATGATGGGATGCACCAGAGACACTCCAGTAGTGTATATGCGTTACATCCTTGGTTTGCCGACTGTTGCTGGTAGGCTCAAGGTGGTGCAGGCGAAGGCATACGTCAGAGTAGCTGCAGACACAGATCACCCGTTGCATGAGGCGCTAGACGCAGTTAAAGATCCGCGACTGATAAGATGGAAATCATGGATGGCTCAGGCGGAAGATACGATCAGACATGTGTATCATCTTGGAGAACATTAGGCGAGGAGAGGAGTGGGTCAGAGTGCCAAGCGGAGCAGTCAGACTTGTGCAGAGTTATAATCACACTGAACCGGAAGTGCAGGTAGTGGCCAGCAGGGGCCAAGGAAGTGGAAATCCTGCAACTAATTCAGGATAATGCTCGCTCGCGTGATGTTATTATCTACACAGATGGTTCGGTGTCGAGAGGAAAGAGATGTGCCTGGGGGTTCTTAGCAAAAGATAATGATCGACGTTTGGTGCAGGAGAGCCTGGCATATGATACCACAACATGTAGCTTAAGAATGGAGGTGGAGGCGGTCACTGCAGCTTTCCGCTGGATCGAGAATACGATATACACACACATATCGTGATTGTAACTGACTCAGAAAGCATGCCGACGAGGGTGAGGACAGGCAAGCTTCGTGCCGAGTGGCTTGCTTCGCTTCGGAGGTCACGGGTGGCAAGCATTGTCTAGATCTCTTCTCCGGGGCATGCCGGTGTGCTGGGGAATGAACAGGCGGACAGATTGGCTAGCTCTGCAAAACTTGGTGGAGTATTGATGCATGACAAGGCAGACGTGGTTGCGGCCTTGTGGGAGCACGTGTACACCACGGAGGAGCAAATGGATCACCATGGTCTTGCAAGAATGAGACATCGAGAAGTGACGAGGGGATCTGGCCGACGCTCGACGCTCAGAGGAAAGGCGAGACAGACATATAATCAGATTACTACTGGTACTATTGGTGTTGGAACTCTTCGCTGGCTGCTGAGGATGGGGACGGAGCGCCTATGGGAATGCCCCGACTGCTGTTGTGTCGGTTCCTAAATCAATCAATCAATCATTCGACCCGATTCGTAATGTGGTCATATTTTTATTCCGAAAAGGCGGGATTTTGACGGGCTATAAATAGGCCAGCATTGTGAACCATGCTGTCTAGTTTCAAGTACATGTGCACGGAAGGCTTTTCGTTGGTAACTATCAATAATCATTGCTGTGTATTTTCAAGTATTGAGGTAAGTTCACGTATGTACAGAATATTGCTAAAGCCTCCTAATAATTAATATTAGTAATAATTGAATTCTCCATCCATTTTTATATCTGTGTGTAAACGTTTAGTACTTAAAATTATTGGGATTTATTAAAATTAGCTGTTTGAAGTGAATCACTTCTCTCGGTCTCTACCGGAAAAATCGGCAGCCATCTTGCTTTATTATTTGCATTATACAGATGGGACCTGTCATTGTTTACACCAGTTCTTTATTTAACAGTTCGTTGCTAAAGCCTCATAATGATTAATGTTAGCAATAATTGAATTCTCCATCCATTTTTATATCTCTGTACAATTTCATTACTTGAAATAATTGAGATTGATTAAAATTAGCTGTTTGAAGTGAATCACTTCACTCGGTCCTTAGGGGGGAAATCGGCAGCCATCTTGCCTTATTTTCCTTATACAGATGGGACTTTTTTTTGCGCACGCTCGCTTTGAACTCTAGCGTAGTCCATACACATTACTTTAGTGAACTGAGCTGAACTTTGCACGTGGATTAGCTTCCCCTATTGCCAGTGTCCCTCGCCATCAGGCGAATCCACTCCAACTTCAGATATACATAATTGGTGTTTCAATGTTCGTTCAATCAATCATGTGCCATGCCGGAAAGCGTGGGCGGCCGTGACGCGCCATTTCGCTCGATCACCAGTGTCGTGGATCAGCTCATTGTTCCTGTCTCGTCCATGCCGTGTGGCCAAGCCATCCAGGTATTTTCCTCTCGGTCTTCCTCTTGGTCTGTTCCCTTCGATCTTGCCACTTGTCACTAAGTTTCCCAATCCATTTCTTCTCATAACATGTCCAAAAAATTTTGACTGGCTACGTCTAATGTCTCTAATCAATTTACGATTGTCATTTGTCTCCTGTAGTACGTTCGTTAGCAAAGTTTAAATTTTTAAGATTATTAATTAATTAATTGGCAGCCCTTTTGAATTTAAATGAGTAACAAAACATATTTACAGCTTCACAACATGGCCTTTTTATTTGTTTTATCAAATTGAAGGAAAAAATATTCACAATTGGCATGTCAAGGTTCGTTAGCTAAGTTTCTCTCATCTCATCACATCATGTTCCTCTTGTACCTTGCGGTGTCGAGGTGAAGTATAAACATCGTGAGAGTGCCCGATTATGGGCTTCATATATCGATATTCCCATGGACTGTTATTCCCTACGTCCAACGTTTACGTGGTCGGCCTCTTCCCGTTTCCATCTGGTCTGTACATCATTGCTTGTTGTGTTATGCTGTTGAATGGTAGCTAAGTTTAATAATTGGGATACTTTATCAGCAAACATTTGCTAATAAAGTCCCTACATTATTAGCAAACGGCTGGTCACGTGATGTTTACTACTGCCGTCGATTGGCTTAAGAAGACTATTATTCTCCCTTCTTGTCTGTCTTTTTTTCGCATATCCTTTACAGGACATTGCAGTCAACACCAGCATTTTTCAGCTGCTGTTGCTGTCTTGGCAAGTTTTACATTCAGTAGTTTGCCATAGCTTTCTGAACAACCGGCTCACATACCTCCGTAAGTAACCAGCACGACCCGATCCGCTACCGAATCTCCCGCATCTGTGTTGCGTACGTGAGTATATGGGATTACGATTAACACCCTAAACACCCTTTCGCCAGGGAGACCGGCCGTGTTACTGGCACCTATAAATAGTTACACTGTAATCTACCATGCTTGACGTAGGAGGCGTCTAAGGTAGGGTGCCGTAAGACTGACTGCCTCACCCAGTGTAAAACTGAAAACTCTACCTGCAAAGAGGTTGATTTAGTTGAGAATCTAGGCTCCATTGGAAGATGAAAAGAAGGGGATGAATATTATTTGTCGTTTTTACTTTGTTTTATATTGTCCATCAACTCTAAGATCACACCTGTCATCTATTCAGTATTTCTTGTTCGCCTTCTTTTCAGCAATATACTTTGCTTAATTGATAGATGCCGTTGTTTTGAATTTCCCTTTGTTCGTCTCTGTCGCCATCTGTCCATACAACTGGAGAGAGGAAGGTGGGGGAGGAAGATAATGATAGGATTTGCAATTGTTTGGGTGCCCATCAACAAGGGTATTAACTCAGCGATAAGGGTATATGAACTCAGTTTTTAAATAATAAAAAAATATTACCGCCGTGGAGTCGATCCCCAGCCTCCCGCGTGATAGTCAGATATACTAACCACTACACTACCGAAGACACAATGGTATTGCCACAAACATTAATAATGTAGTCAAACGTAGGTCACGTGACCAGCCGTCTGCGAATAGGTCACATGACCAGCCGTTTGCGAATAATGTCCCTACATTATTAGCAAATGTTTGCTCATAATCACTCCGTTAATAATTATTAAATAATGGTACTTCAATTTTAATTCACCGCAAACAAAGAAGAATCCCTTCGAGCCTCATTTGCATCGGTCCGGCAATCATTTTCCGGTTAAGTGTTTGGTGGACTGCTGGACCGATCGATGGATGTATTTTAAGTTTTTGGGCCCGTAGGGCCCTCACTGTCGAAACAGCAGATGGACAGATGGGTAGAGCATTATTTGGAGCTTTACTCAAGTGAGACCTAACTAGCGGATGATGCCCTCAACGCCACAGAGGTCCTGCCAACTCTTGACCACCTGGAAACACTTCCTACCATAACAGAAGTTAAGTGTGCTATAAATGAACTTGCATCTCCAGGTAAGGATGGGATTCCAATAGAGGTTATCAGGAGTGGGCAAGAGACACTCACTCTACAGATCCACCAGCTAATAGAGCTATGCTGGCGAGAAGGACAAGTCCCACAGGATTTCAAAGATTCAACCATCATAACACTGTACAAGAACACGGGCGATCGGAGCGACTGCAACAACTATAGGGGTATCTCACTTCTGTGTATTGTTGGAAAAGTATTTGCCAGAATTGTTCTGCGCAGACTTTAAGTCCTAGGAGATCAAGTCTACCCCGAATCACAGTGTGGCTTTCGACAGAACTAGTCTACCATTGATATCATATTCTTATATCGACAAATGCAAGAAAAATGTAGGGAACAGAATCAACCTCTGTTTATTGCCTTCATCGACCTCACAAAGGCATTTGATTTGGTCAGTCGTGGGGTCTGTTCAAGGCACTAAAGAATATTGGCTGCCCACCAACTCTTTCTGTACATTGGTGAATCGTTCCACACAGGCATGAAGGGTATAATCAAGTCTGATGGCGCAACTTCAGAAGAGTTTGAAATCAAGAGTGGAGTTAAGCAAGATTGTGTACTAGCCCCCTGCCATGAGCCTGATGACGTCATGGCATAGTTAAGCCACAACCCAGGTCAGAGAGTAGAGGCTATGGTAGTGTTCTCAGTAAATGAACACCGGAACGTGAAAAGACTGAAAAGTGGATACTTGTCACACAACGTGAAAACGTTGGGCACTCACTTCCCAAATTAACAGGAAGTAGGGTCCAGCCAGACACGGCAGTCTACGATGTGGTTTCATTCATTGCGGAGCATATCAAGTTCTAGAGTTACAGCCAAAATTGTGCCACTCTTTTATTATGTAAAACTTATATTGTTCGTGGTGTCGATAAATTGTTGAATAACAGAAATGTATTGTGATTAATACTGTGACAACGCTGTCGTCGGAGTCTATAGCTGCGTTCAGCCCGTTATAGAGTGAATGAAGAGTGTGTGTAGTAATGTAATACTATTATTATTAATAGCTTTATTTATAGAAACCCCAGTTAGTTAAGGTGAGCCAGAATATGAGGCTTGTAAACACCACGTCTGCAAACGAGTCATAATCACGAACTCTCAAATGACAATGCCGTTATTGTGGGTAATTAATAAGAGCGACAGAGTGGCTCTCCAGCGCATTATGAGGCATAGTTGCTCAATGGCGTCAGCGCCCTACCGTACTCTATTATATTCAACTGCACATATGCCTGTCGCAGTGTATCCCGCTCGCTGGCAAATGCATGGGGACTTGCAGTGGACTGAAGATACCGGGAGGATATAACTATAACCCTATAACGAGTCAAGAAGAACAGACAAAGTTAAAACCACGCACTTCAGTGGTTAATTTGATTTAAAAGACTAACGAATTCAAGTGAAATGACTGAAATGTAAGGAACAATTATTTGTAATAAGAAGTGAAACTTTCAAGGTTTAAACAGGCAGAACGAATAATAATATTCAGTGTTCAAAGTGTTGAAAAAGAATGTGAAAGATACAAGACCGCGCGCTGTACAATAATTAAGAACTGTAATTATTAAGTATGGTGACAGACATGATGCGTGTATAAAAAGAACACGCGAATGATGATATACAAACAGTTTTGATAGGTTTGAGAAAATTCCGGAGGAGATTTTGTGAACAACTTCTTCTTCTTCTTCTTCTTCTTCTTCTTCTTCTTCTTCTTCTTCTTCTTCTTCTTCTTCTTCTTCTTCTTCTTCTTCTTCTTCTTCTTCTTCTTCTTCTTCTTCTTCTTCTTCTTCTTCTTCTTCTTCTTCTTCTTCTTCTTCTTCTTCTTCTTCTTCTTCTGCGTTCATCCGGAGTTTCTTTTTTTTTCGGACGTGACTGCGTTGTGCCTGTTTACAGCATAGCTGCGTTCTTGCGCCGTTAGGCCGACACATCCGACTTCTGCGGGCATTTGTTGACCGGGTTAACCTTCCCGGTTTTGTGAACTATTGACCTAGAGGCGATTTCTGTATAGGACACGTTCAAAATGACTGTGTCACTGGATATTTTGAAAGATAAACATTATCATTATATTTGCGATAGAATCCCTCCCCTTATAAAACAAGAACAAGAAGAAGACATAAACGACCACACAAAATTACCAGATCAGTCAGTGAAATTAATATAATATCAACAGAATATAAACACAGGACAGTAACAATATTGTTAATGATAAAGAAGATATAGAACTGTTAACAAGCGCAAAGAAACATTACAGTTTCGCACTAACCAGCTGTGTGAACCGCATGTTAGCAGACCGCAAGGAAAGGACAGAAGGTTGGTACCTGACCTAATTTGACAGCTACTTTGTAACACAACACAGGAGTACAACAGCGGGAGCTGAACTATGAACATCTGTACAGGTCAACGTGAGAACACTACAGGACTTAATGCGTCAACTGTGTAGGAGTGAACTCAACAGCTGAGTCCAGATGGAATGATGGGGACAGAAGTGCTGTGTTTTCGTGATAGACAGTGCAAGACAGGAACTCGAATATTCCTATTACTTATAAATGTGTTATTATAGACAGTAAGAGAAACGTTTAAACAACTTTCATATGTGGTGTCTGCGAAAAATACTTGGTATTAAGTGACAAGACAAAATCACAAATACTGAAGTATTTGAAAGATCAGGTTGTGTGACGGTGTATTCCATGCTCAGTCTTCGTAGACTTAGATGGATAGGACACGTTAGGAGGATGGATGATGGTAGAATGCCAAAGGACATCTTTTCTGGCGAATTACAGATGGGTAAGGGATCTCAGGGTCGGCCTCTACTAAGATACAAAGATGTGTGTAAGCGGGACATGATTAATACAGGCATTGATAATGCACGTTGGGAGCAAGTCGCCGCTGAACGTGTTGCATGGAGGGCAACTATCAGAAATGGAGTAAAGACAAAGAAGAAAATGATTGCAGATAAAGCACACAGAGCGTGAGAGACGTAATTTGGTGCATGATGGCGGAAATGACCATGTTTTCACATGCATCCACTGTGTACAAACATTGACAGCATGAATTGGCCTTATCAGCCACATTCGCCACCGTCATGGGTTGTAGTTATTAAGTGAAGCACAATGTACCAAATTATCATCTGTCAAGAAATGCACATGTGCATTGGTGCCGCAGACAGCAGATCACATACTCCAAGATACGACATATCTAGGCAAATATATAAATATAATAATTATAAGTAACCTGAACTCACTTTTATGATATTGTTGTCAACAGACTATGGCTGTGGTTGTCCTGTTTAGTTTCCTGTGGTTGCTGACTCTGGTTTGCTCAAGCTCAAGATCATCCATCTACACTGACAATGACCCGGGACAGTCAGTTCCCATTTTAAAAGTTCACCAAAGACACCAGGAAGAAGTTCAGCAGGTGAGGTTGGGTCATTAGGTGCAGAAGGTTTTAGATTTCTGGTAGCGTAAAGTTGTGACAATCATGTTAACTAAAGTAGGCTGTTATAAGAGAAGACGTTCAACTAATTAGCTTTTTGCATTAGTTAAAGGGAAAACATTAAATTAAATAGGCACTCCTGTCTGGGAAAATGCCAGTACTACGGACACTACATTCTGAACTTGGCAGCGAGCATATGGTCACCATACAGTGGATACCACCTCACTGTGGAGTACCCAGAAACGAGAGCGTTGGTCGATTAGTTAAGGAAGGAACAATAGAAGAACAACCTGATGTACCTGTTACATACCATCAAAAGAAAAGAATGAACAAATCAGTTAGAAAGCCACAAAAACTGTTCAAGAAGACTACCACGTTATGGACGATAGATTACGCAACCACTTGTATACTAAATTCAAGTTTGGCGAACCAGCCATGTGCACTTGTGGATTGGCACTGCAGATGGCAGAGCACATACTCCAAGGCTGCCCAAAATTTGACATATCTAGGCAAACCTTCTGGCCTAGAGGTCTTTAGGTGCCAGCTGCTTTTTCTCAGAGCCAACATGTTTTTTTTTTCAACATGGGCTAAGAAAAACACAAATCGAACTCGGATAAAGCTAAGAGGGGACTTCAAATGAACACTTTAAAAGGTGATATAAATTACAATAACCATGCCATTGCCTAGTAACCTGTCAGTATTGTTGTTAAGGATGTCTTAGAGTGTTAAGCATGTGACATCACAATGCAGATGAATGCTGTGATGTCAAAAGAACAGTTTAAAGATTGCCGCCCCACTTTTGACATGCACCAAAGAGGAGCAGTGTTCTGTTACTTTTTTTTTTTTTTTAATCAGTCAAGGCATGACACCTATAGAAATTCATCAAGGAATGAAGGTCCAGTATGGTGATGCATGCCTGTCAGTCAAGCATGTGTATGAGTGGAGTAGGAAGTTTTAAAATTGTTCATTCCAATGAATAGGTACTTCAAGTGGTGCTTGAGTGGTTACACATGTAAACAAGAGAATTATTTTCTACAGGAGGACTGCTGGAGGACTTGCATTTAACACTGGTGGCAACATCGAAAAATGATACATTTGTTCTTTACTTTTTCAAAATATATTCCACCAAAAAAATTTATTTAAGGTTTTCATCTGAAATTCCCTCGTATATATTTTGAAATGAACCTTAAAATTCCTTTATTGGTTGCCCAGTCAAAGAAAAAAACAAAACCAATGACCAAGTCCTACAAGCAACAAATGAAAATCATAAGCTGAATAGACAAATTAGAAGTAGACAGTCACAATTTCTTGTACACGTGAGAAGAAATAAATTGGAGAACTTGGTGACAACTGTCAAGATTGAGGGGAATAGAACAGGGGGAAGGCAGAGAAGTAAATACCTGGCTGGTGTGGCCACGTGGTATAGTTGCGATAAGAACACTGAGCTGATCCACGACTCTGGTGATCGAGTGAGATTGCGAAACATGACCGCCCACGCTTATCTGTATGGCACATGATGATGATGAGTCAGAGATATCATCATGAGAACACTTCATCTATTTCATGCATCTCTAGAGCTTTCAAGTACCCATCACTTGTTGCATCTCCAAATGACACAATAGAAAGAAATGTCTCCTTCACCTTCCCTTCTCTGATAAAACAAAAATATAGCATCAGCCCGTCATCATCGGATCTGTTTGCACGTCCATGAAGTAAGATACTGACTTATAAGCTGTCCTTTAATTCACATATCAAACCTTCACGAAGATATGAGGCAATGTATGAAATAAATGCTCTACACTATTGTTTTATCCACATACTTCTCTGAATCATTTCACACTTAGCTTGACTTTCAAAGTCAATGTAAGGTCTATTGTTCGCAGCATATACACAGCATTTACTGTACCCTTTCCTTCTACAAACCCGCATTGTTCTTCCCCTATTTCAGGTTGTATTTTCTTCCTCACTCTTTGCATGATAGTTCGTAGCAAAATCTTTGTGATGTGGCTCATTATACTAATTGTTCTATGTTGATCACATTCCAAGGTTCCTGATTTCTTTGGGATTGCAATAAATTTAGAGTTACATAATTCAGAAGGTATATCACCAGTATCATATAATGTGTTCAGCTGCCTGGTGACTTGATCTAGTCCAAATTCTTCTAAATATTCTTTAATCATTTCTGTTGTGATGTTATCTGCACCGGTGGCCTTGCCAGCTTTCATATGCTTAAGAACATTTCGAACCTCCATCTTCAAAATTGGCGGCCCTTCATTATTAAATCTAATATCATACTGTTCCTCTCTGTTATCATTATAAAAGTTTTTCACATAATCTGTCCATACATGTAGAATATGATCTTTTTCTATTATGATTTTGCCATCTTTAGTTTTAGACAGCCTGTTGATGTACTTGTTCTTTTATTAGTAAGTTCCAGAATTCTTTTGTGCACTAATTTGGTATTTTGACTGTTATGTTGTTTTTCAATGTCTAAGCACTTTTCCTCAAGCCATGCTTCTTTTGCCTCCTTACATAATATTCTGACTTGTCTGTGAATTTCTTCATATTTGGCAGGATTATTTTTGAGTCTTCTTGTTTCCATTAGGTATGAAATTTCTTCTGTCATCCATTTCTTACGACCCACCTTCTTTAATTTTGGTATAGTTGTTTCTGCAGCAAAACTGATTGAATTCTTAAACATTTCCCATTGATCATCCACATCCTGGAATATCTCTAGATCAGACAATATATCAAATCTGTTCTGTACTTCTATGTTGAATTTGTTTTGTATTTCCTTGTCATTACTCAATGTACACAAATCATATTTAGTGTTTCCTGTTATATACTTGACTTTCTTCAACTTTATCCTCAATGTTCCAGTGAGTAGTCTGTGGTCACTGCAACAGTCAGCACTGGGAACTGTTTTTGCTGTTGTTAGTGCGTTTCTAAATCTTCTGCTAATCAGAATGTAGTCAATCTGGTTTCTGATCCTGCTATCAGGAATCCTCCATGTCCATAATCTTCTAGGGTGTTGCTTAAACCAGGTGTTTCCTACAATCATTTCCTGTTCTTTTGCCCACTCTGTGGGTCTGTATCCTCTTTCATTTCTCTCAGAGCCTGTACTTTTGCTTGGATGTGAAACTTGGACAATGTGCAGTCAAGCTGAAAAACATCTGATGGCTGCAGAAATGTGGTTTCTGAGGAAAATGCAAAGAATACCATGGACAGACAGAAAAACCAATGACCAAGTACTACAGGAGACAAATGAAAATCGTAAATTGATTAGAGAAATTAGACGTAGTCAGTCAAAATCTTTTGGACATGTTATGAGAAGAAATGGATTGGAGAACTTAGTGACAACTGGCAAGATCGAAGGGAACAGACCAAGAGGAAGACCGAGAGGAAAATACCTGGATGGCTTGGCCACATGGCATGGATGAGACAGGAACACTGAGCTGATCCACGACACTGGTGATTGAGTGAAATGGCGAGTCATGACCGCCCACGCTTTCCAGCATGGCACATGATTGATTGATTGATTGTAAGGTCTATTGTTTTTGGCAATATAGTACAATGCCATGAAATATACATTCATAATTTGCAGCATATTAGCATCCATTCTTGTGGGCACTTGCACTAAAGGAGCACATTTAGGATTTTTCTGTGTACTTTCAGCCTCCCCACGCTTGAAGTGCAATTTGAATTTGTCACGCTTTTTAAGTTTCCAGTTTCAATGATTTCTAACTTTTAAATCACTGATGTTGTCTCCGCATAGTTTTTGTATTTTTATTTTTTATATTTATATGTATATATATATTTTTTTGTAAATAAGTTTTGTTGCACTGTTCGTTTAACCAATTTTCTTATGCCTTTATGCATTTTTTAATAAAAATTTACTTATCATATTCTTCTTTGTCATTTTGGCATTATTTTCTGTTGTACATCAACTTTAAAATTTCTTCAGTCATCATTTATTCATTTCTTCTTAGCTTTTTGTTTTAGTTTTGGTAATATATCTTTGCTTGTTAGGTGGTGCTTTTCATTATGTCATATTATTTATTAATGCTTTTTATTGTAGTAACGGTATTATTCTTAAACTAGAATTTCTTTAACTGATCTTAGAATATCTTTGCTAAGTCTAATGTTCTTAACCTTAGTTTTCCTTCTTTTCAATGTTACTTTTTTGTCCACATAGTGAGGCATGACCCTTATTATATTCCACGCCAGATATTGTATTATCAGTGCATCTCTTAGCCTTTTTGGATAAGGGCAAAAAACAGGATCTCCCATGTGCAAACTATGCACGTTAAAAAACTAATAGCAGTTGGAAATTGTAGAGAGGAAGCCATAAGGCCACTGCCCTGGTAAACTATTAGGAAAAAATTCCTACCCAAGGGATGGAATCTGTCTAGAGGAATCATTTTTGGCAATACAATATAATGCATGAAATGTACATTCATAAGTTGCAGCATACTAGCATCCATTCTTGTGGGCACTTGCACTAAAGGAGCACTGTCAGGATTCTTCTTTGTACTTTCAGCCTCCTGACACTTGAAATGCATATAGGAGTTATCATGCTTTCCATTTTAAATCGTCCCAAACATCCAAACACAACTTTAAAATTTTGGTCTGTTGTATTGGGAATCTTATTGCTCAGTTCGCAATTCCTTTATAGCTTAACCATGGTACTAATTCCAGCAACCATTGCTGAAACCTTCGTTAGCACAACTTTAATAAGTCTTTTAAAAATGTCTTAAAAGTCAAGAGGGTTGACTTGATTGCACTGGGTTTTGTCCTATATGGCTCGATATTTTTCTGCATGGTGGCCTGCTGAACGCATTGCACAAAGCACAAACTCCGTAGCTCCAGCGATGACCCCCATGAGTCTCTGAGAAAAAATGCACTTGTGAACCGAAAGATGTAGCCCAGAATAAAACTCACAACCTTCGGAGCACGAGGCAGACAACTTTACCACTTCGCCACGGAGTCTCCCCTAGCGCAACTGATGGAATGTAGGAATAATATCTACAATGCAACACCATCAACTACCAACACTGGCGCTACATCAAAGAAAATCTGATACGAGAGCAAGATGGCGCCCGAAAGTAAAATCAATTGACAACGTTAAAGACATTGTACAATCACATGCATCAGATACTGGAACATCACCGATTCTTCCACATGACGCTTGATGGCAAAAGTGGAAGATAATTATGATAATCTTCAATGTTGGGTTTTACACGGTCTTCTCTAACACAGTATCATCTTGAAAATTACAAATGTTGCTTGAATCGACTGGCTTCTCACCTTCGTTCTTTTCTCTGTCGCTTTTTCATACATTTTCGGGCAAAATCAGCCTACTTAAGTAGAAATCTGTCAGAGTAAATGTTTTTTTTACTTACACTTAACAATTTACATGGATTTGTTCTGTTAATTTTCTAAATTTTAAGTAAGCCTAAAATAATACAACTCCACTCAGACTCGCAAATTGTGATGGCGCATGGTGTGTGCATGACACATGGATTGATGCTGGGGCGGCAGTTGGAAACAGTGTGAATAACTGCCATCTGAGACGTTAGGATAGCATATCACTGCAGAAATCACAAATCGGCTAACAATGATGTAAACATGTATAATGGTGCTTTTATTATTCTGATTTCACGATACATGGAAACAGAAAAGGAGGAAAGTCTCTTAATTATACTACTAACAGGTTCTTTCAGTGTCACACCATTTCAGTCTTCTGTGCAATTCAGTGAATTTAAACTGTCTTTTCTGACTGATGTTTTTGGTTCATTCCACACTGAATCTACAACCATGGTCAGACTGAATCTACAACCATGGTCAGACTGTGAATCTACATCCATGGTCAGACTGTGAATCTACATCCATGATCAGACTGAATCTACAACCATGGTCAGACTGAATCTACATCCATGGTCAGACTGAATCTACATCCATGGTCAGACTGTGAATCTACAACCATGGTCAGATTGTGAATCTACAACCATGGTCAGATTGTGAATCTACAACCATGGTCAGACTGTGAATCTACATCCATGGTCAGACTGAATCTACAAACATGGTCAGACTGTGAATCTACATTCATGGTCAGACTGTGAATCTACATTCATGGTCAGACTGTGAATCTACATTCATGGTCAGACTGAATCTACATCCATGGTCAGACTGTGAATCTACATCCATGGTCAGACTGTGAATCTACATCCATGGTCAGACTGTGAATCTACAACCATGGTCAGACTGCGAGATCAGCAAGTTAAAAGAGGTGTGGCCAGAGAAGAGCACTGTGCGGGAAGCCAAAGAAGATTAATAAAGCAACACAGAACTGATGTCTGTGAGCCACTACACGCTGCGGGATTTACTAAAGAGTGTATCCGAGCACTTATGGACTGAATGCTTCAATGTGCAATGAGGATGATCTTTGAACTAACTGACTGACTGACTGACCGACCAACCAACTAACCAACCAACCAACCAATCACCAACCAAACCAACCAACCACCTAACCAACCAATCAACCAACCAATCAACCACCAATCAACCAACCAACCACCCAATCAACCAACCACCTAACCAACCAACCACCCAACCAACCAACCACCCACCCACCCACCCAACCACCCACCCACCAAACCAACTGGTTCATCCCACACTCTGGCCCGTTGGACTTCAGTGTTGACTTCTCATTCATAAAGCAATGGTAAACTGCTGAACATAAAGTTGCCTGGCTGATCAACCTGGGAACAAAGGAAACGTCCTGCAAAGAACATGCAATTAAGACGATTCTGTGCAGGCACTGATTCATACATGTTTGTAGTTTATTAACTTTTTAAAATAAAACATAATTATTTGCCAACTTGTTACATTTTGCTGTGCAGTAGGCCATATGTTTTACATTTCACGTCTTCAGGAACTTATGAAACTGATGGGTTTACACAGTATACCCAAGCCCTATCCCAATAAGAAAATTATGCAGTCAGCTTTGAAATTCATGAGGAATCTCTATGAAAGCAGCAAAGATGTCGACTCTTCGGAGTATCCAAGTGATGGCACTCTCATTCATGTCAACAACGCCTCAGCTCTGGGCCTGGATCCAGTCAAAGTGGAGGGAGTTGATATCATTGTTAGCTGTGCCAATATTGGTAAGGATATTTGACTGTTGACTGCAAAATCTCCCCGGCTGTTTCATTATATGTGTATGTGAGAATGCTGTGTGAACAGGCGGACAGGTAGAGCATGGCTTTGCTGATCCAGTAACTTCTGCTGCTTGCCTTGTTTCAGATGTATTAGTGTTAACTTTCCTCTGGAGTAAACTAGGCAGGCCGAGAGAGGGATCATGTTCCATGGGCAGCACATGGTCTCTACAACTCAACCCAGGCTTTGTGCTTTGGAGAGGTGTAACATTCGCTACCGCCATGGGTTGTAGTTATGTCTAGTTAGATGCACAATTGTAACAAACTATTATCTGTCAAGATGGTACAGTGCCAGTGAGAATGCTGATAGATTCTTCACAAATGAAATAAACTAAATGAACCTGAATGTTAGCTTTAAAGTTCTCAGTGGCCAGGAAGGTTAGCCCGGTCAACAAATGTCTTAAGAAGTTGGATGTGTCGGTAAAGAGGCACAACTATCACAGCTCTGTTGTAAACAGGCACAACGCAATTACGTCTGAAACAAACATGTCAGATGAACGAGGAAGAAGAATATGTTCTTAATGGTATTGAAAAAAGGTGGTGACTATTGCAGACCTGATTCTGGAATTTCCTTGTATTTTGTGTTCTTTTGAATCTAAGGTTCTTTTAGTATTTAGTGTATTTGTGGTGGTCATTGAGAGGAGGCGAGTTAGTTGTGTGGGGCAGCTGGCTGTATAAAATATGAGATACTTTGAGTTTCTATTAATTATTTAGTTAGTCAACAACCAAAAGATCAGAAATGGAATAAAGACAAAGGAAATCTTCTATTTTCTCCTTTCCTTATTTTGCAGTGAAATCTCCAAATTTAATTTGGATTTCTTGTAATATGGTTTTAGATATTGCCATTTCTAATTCATCATAAAAACTGTATTTCTTCTTATTAAGCCTTGTTTGAAGCACAATGTAACAAACTATCTGTCAAGATGGCAGGGCGCCAGTTTGTCAGATATTATTGTACTAGATCCCTTCCACCTCATGCCACTCATTTCTAGGATATGAATTGTCATCTTTTTAATATCTTTTGCTACATTATCTAACTTTCCTTTTTTTAGCTAATGTCCTGACATTCCTGTGTTTATTCTAAATTTGTAACTTTCCTTTCTTGGCTAATGTCCTGACATTCCTGTGTTTATTCTAAATTTGTAACTTTCCTTTCTTGGCTAATGTCCTGACATTCCTGTGTTTATTCTAAATTTGTAACTTTCCTTTCTTGGCTAATGTCTTTGCATTCCTGTGTTTATTCTAAATTTGTTGGTTTTTGTTTTGTCATAAGTAGCTTGGTGATGGTTTGATATCACCCGTGGCTCATGATAGTCCCTACCTGACAGTGACATAATTCTGTGACTCTAATATGCTTTGATGAATGAAAACTTGGGAAGATAATGTGGTGATCTTCCCTTGACTTCCACACACACCTCGGGTATGTTACCTCTACCATTGATAGCAATTTCTGACTGTCAGGACAAGTAAATGTCTTCCTCTGCTCAACTGTTCAACTGCTCCAGATTTGAGTTTGCCACATAACACTGTGTTGCCCGTCCACCTGTTGGAGGTGTAGTTGAGAGATTTTTTCTTCAAGTTTAGAACCGTGATGGGCTTTCTCATAGTCTGCAGTATTTGTATAGATCTTTAATATTATAAAAATGGCTGGATTTGAATTCTGTCTGATTCCATAATGGCTAGTCTGCATTTATGAAATACCTGGCCAGCGATGATATTCATCTGAAGATTCAAGTTGGCAGAGTATGCTGGCACACTTATTTCCTTTGGTATAGTGATGGCATTGTTTAACTTAGTAGGTTAAGGTCTTAAGAATATCTTTTCTAAGACTCATCTTTGTCTAGAATTCCCCAAGTTTGGATGGAGATAGGCTATTGGTTAATATGAACCTGGTACATTATTGCCTCGGAATCTTAGATATTTGAGTTAATTTGTGTAATAATATTGTAGCTCAACCTTAATTAACAATCTTCACTTTCTACCATCCAGCTCGAAAGGTCTCAACTCGTCGACATGAGCGGGATAGCACATTCTATTTCGAAATGCCTTTCGATGAAACAATAAAATGGGCAGAGCTGCGGCTGTTCAAGGAAGTGTCCTCAACATACAAGAGTGGAACATTCTCCATCAACCTGTATGCCATCAAGCAGGGTCAAGATTGGGAGTAAGTATACTGAGACTGTCATTGCTGTCTATAGTACCTTGCGGTGTAGGCCAGGAGGGATATGGAGTCTGAGGAATTAAGTTCACATGGCTGGTGCAGTCGCTGTGAACTGTGCAGGTTAGGATTTTAGTTTTGCTCCCAACAGAAAAAATCCATCTTACCAAGGATTCGAAGTTGGGTGTACCGATTGGGAGTCCTCCATTCTAACCACTTGGTCACACTCCCTATTGGCCTTATTATAGCCAGTTTCTCGTGTAATTTTACTGAAATTGAGGGCGTTGTAGAATACATTCACTGAGTCATAAACTAGGTGCCCGATTGTTGGGTAGACCATCTCATCTCTCATCTCATGTTTCTCTTCTCTTGTACCTTGTGTGGAGGTGAAGTATAAACAGTGGCAAAGCTTATGGGCTTCATGTATCGATATTCTCATGGACTCGGTTATTCCCTACGTGGTAGGCCTCTTCCTCTGCTTAAATCGGGTCTGTACATCATTGCTTGTTGTGGTATACTGTTAGTTGGTAACCTACTTGCATGGCCAAACCATTTGACTCGCTGCCTTCTAATAAAATCTAGTGCTGCTATAACTCCCACTTTAGTCCTGATTTCTTCATATCTGATCTTATCTCTTCTTGATACATTGAGTATTATTCTCAGGAATCTCATTTCTGTTGTTTGATTTTTCTTTTCTCTTTTTCTGTCATTGTCCAGACATTGGCATTGGTAACATAGAGTTGGTAGGAAGATTGTGTTGTAAAGTGCTTTCTTAGTATATTGATACATGTTTGTTCTTTAGTATTGGTGTCCATTTGTCCAATGAGTTGGTTTGCCTTATTGCATCTATTTTTGATCTCGTCTTCTGATTTGCCATTTGATGATATTATACTTCCTAGGTACTTGAAACTCTTTACTTGTTTCAAGTGATGCTTCGTTTAGGTGAATCATTGTTGCTTTTTGTTCTTTAATTATAGTCATTACCTCTGTTTTACTTGTGCTAATTTTCATGTTATGTTCCATACACATTTCGTTTAGACTATTCATGTGGTCTTGTAATTCAGCTTCTGATTTTGCTATTAGTGCTTGGTTGTCCGCAAACAGTTCTCTAATGGTTAAATTTGCAGATGGTTCTTCTTCTGTGTTCTGTCATGCGGTGTTCTTGCAGTCTATGTTTGGCTGGTTTCTTTACATATGTTGTCTATATGTGTTATGAACGAGAGAGGGGAAGGATACAACCTAGTCAGGGAAGACCATGGTGGTGAGAAATGACCATCTGTGCCATGATTTAGTTTGTGTCTTGTGACCATCTTGTCTGTGTGTGTGTGTGTGTGTGTGTGTGCTATCTTGTGACCATCTTATGTGTGTGCTGTCTTGTGACCATCTTGTGTGTGTGTACTATCTTGTCACCATCGTGTGTGTGTGCTATCTTGTGACCATCTTGTGTGTACTATCTTGTCACCATCGTGTGTGTGTGCTATCTTGTGACCATCTTGTGTGTGTGTACTATCTTGTGACCATCTTGTGTGTGTGTACTATCTTGTGACCATCTTATGTGTGTACTATCTTGTGACCATCTTGTGTGTGTGTACTATCTTGTCACCATCTTGTGTGTACTATCTTGTCACCATCGTGTGTGTGTGCTATCTTGTGACCATCTTGTGTGTGTGTACTATCTTGTGACCATCTTGTGTGTGTGTACTATCTTGTGACCATCTTATGTGTGTACTATCTTGTGACCATCTTGTGTGTGTGTGCTATCTTGTCACCATCGTGTGTGTGTGCTATCTTGTGACCATCTTGTGTGTACTATCTTGTCACCATCGTGTGTGTGTGCTATCTTGTGACCATCTTGTGTGTGCTATCTTGTCACCATCGTGTGTGTGCTATCTTGTGACCATCTTGTGTGTACTATCTTGTCACCATCGTGTGTGTGTGTACTATCTTGTGACCATCTTGTGTGTACTATCTTGTCACCATCGTGTGTGTGTGTGTACTATCTTGTGACCATCTTGTGTGTACTATCTTGTCACCATCGAGTGTGTGTGTGCTATCTTGTGACCATCTTGTGTGTGTGCTATCTTGTCATCTTGTGTGTACTATCTTGTCACCATCTTGTGTGTACTATCTTGTCACCATCTTGTGTGTACTATCTTGTCACCATTGTGCGTACTATCTTGTGTGTGTGCTATCTTGTCATCTTGTGTGTACTATCTTGTCACCATCTTGTGTGTACTATCTTGTCACCATCGTGTGTGTGTGCTATCTTGTGACCATCTTGTGTGTACTATCTTGTGTGTGTGCTATCTTGTCATCATGTGTGTACTATCTTGTCACCATCGTGTGTGTGTGCTATCTTGTGACCATCTTGTGTGTACTATCTTGTGTGTGTGCTATCTTGTCATCTTGTGTGTACTATCTTGTCACCATCGTGTGTGTGTGCTATCTTGTCACCATCTTGTGTGTACTATCTTGTCACCATCGTGTGTGTGTGCTATCTTGTCACCATCTTGTGCGTACTATCTTGTGTGTGTGCTATCTTGTCATCTTGTGCGTACTATCTTGTCACCATCGTGTGTGTGTGCTATCTTGTCACCATCTTGTGTGTACTAACTTGTCACCATTGTGTGTGTGTGCTATCTTGTGACCATCTTGTGCGTACTATCTTGTGTGTGTGCTATCTTGTCATCTTGTGTGTACTATCTTGTCACCATCGTGTGTGTGTGCTATCTTGTCACCATCGTGTGTGTACTATTTTGTCACCATCGTGTGTGTGTGCTATCTTGTCACCATCTTGTGTGTACTATCTTGTCACCATTGTGTGTGTGTGCTATCTTGTGCGTACTATCTTGTGTGTGTGCTATCTTGTCACCATCTTGTGTGTACTATCTTGTCACCATCGTGTGTGTGTGCTATCTTGTCACCATCTTGTGTGTACTATCTTGTCACCATCGTGTGTGTGTGCTATCTTGTCACCATCGTGTGTGTGTACTATCTTGTCACCATCGTGTGTGTGTGCTATCTTGTCACCATCGTGTGTGTGTGCTATCTTGTCACCATCGTGTGTGTGTACTATCTTGTCACCATCGTGTGTGTGTGCTATCTTGTCACCATCTTGTGTGTGCTATCTTGTCACCATCGTGTGTGTGTACTATCTTGTCACCATCGTGTGTGTGTACTATCTTGTCACCATCGTGTGTGTGTGCTATCTTGTCACCATCGTGTGTGTGTGCTATCTTGTCACCATCTTGTGTGTACTATCTTGTCACCATCATGTGTGTGTGCTATCTTGTCACCATCTTGTGTGTACTATCTTGTCACCATCGTGTGTGTGTGCTATCTTGTCACCATCGTGTGTGTGTACTATCTTGTCACCATCATGTGTGTGTGCTATCTTGTCACCATCGTGTGTGTGTACTATCTTGTCACCATCGTGTGTGTGTACTATCTTGTCACCATCTTGTGTGTACTATCTTGTCACCATCGTGTGTGTGTGTGCTATCTTGTGACCATCTTGTGCGTACTATCTTGTGTGTGTGCTATCTTGTCATCTTGTGTGTACTATCTTGTCACCATCGTGTGTGTGTGCTATCTTGTCACCATCGTGTGTGTGTACTATCTTGTCACCATCGTGTGTGTGTGCTATCTTGTCACCATCTTGTGTGTACTATCTTGTCACCATCGTGTGCGTGTGCTATCTTGTCACCATCGTGTGTGTGTACTATCTTGTCACCATCGTGTGTGTGTGCTATCTTGTCACCATCGTGTGTGTGTACTATCTTGTCACCATCGTGTGTGTGTACTATCTTGTCACCATCTTGTGTGTACTATCTTGTCACCATCTTGTGTGTACTATCTTGTCACCATCGTGTGTGTGTGTGCTATCTTGTGACCATCTTGTGCGTACTATCTTGTGTGTGTGCTATCTTGTCATCTTGTGTGTACTATCTTGTCACCATCGTGTGTGTGTGCTATCTTGTCTCCATCGTGTGTGTGTACTATCTTGTCACCATCATTTGTGTGTGCTATCTTGTCACCATCGTGTGTGTGTACTATCTTGTCACTATCGTGTGTGTGTGCTATCTTGTCACCATCTTGTGTGTACTATCTTGTCACCATCGTGTGTGTGTACTATCTTGTCACCATCGTGTGTGTGTGTGCTATCTTGTGACCATCTTGTGCGTACTATCTTGTCACCATCGTGTGTGTACTATCTTGTCACCATCGTGTGTGTACTATCTTGTCACCATCGTGTGTGTGTGCTATCTTGTGACCATCTTGTGTGTACTATCTTGTCACCATCGTGTGTGTGTGCGCTATCTTGTGACCATCTTGTGCGTACTATCTTGTGTGTGTGCTATCTTGTCATCTTGTGTGTACTATCTTGTCATCTTGTGTGTACTGTCACTTGTTTTCCCCGGGAGGAATGTGGAATCAACAAGCACATCTTCAAACTTATTATCTGTTGGGATTATTGACTGACTTCTGTCTACACTCCTCCCTTCTGTCTTCCCTTCCATATATCTATTTCTTTCACTCTCTCTGTTATTCCCTCCACACATACTCCGACAACAGTTCCTTTCAACGATAAATAAAAGATTTATTAATAAAAACTATGTCTGGTGTATGTATGGACTGTGTATATGTAGTTTGTATTGTCTGCTAATGTGAGTGCAAGATAGGACTTTTAGCCGTTAGTCTTCGTAGTTTCTCTAGCCTATTCAAACGGCCAAAACATCAGACATCAAACATAGAAGTGGAACGGTCTCACCCTGGATGCTCCTTTCCGGCTTGAGTCTTGACTTAATCCAATTATTGAAAACAATTGTCAATGTCTTATCCTCAGAAACATAATCCAATAAAGGTAAGTCACTGAAGTTCAGATATGTCCTGTTTTGGAAGGTAGTATAGTCCACCACTGAATACACATTACCACTGTTTATAAATGTCTATTTCTATGTTAAATGTTCTCGTGTTCTTCAATGTTTCTTTTAGGTGATTACCTAATTGCACTATATTCTAGCCTATTTGCTCTGCTTGAATAAAGGTCTTTCACTGAGGTTCACCAAAACATGTTTCTTGGCATTCGTTATGTCACCCCCTCTTATTGACTGTTTAGGTTGATTTTTCTATAGTGACATATTTTCACTGCACCTGTGAAGTGCTTGATAAAAGTGAACGTTCTTTCCTTTATTATCAACACTGCTTTCTCTATACAAGAGACGTACTGTTTTATCTTCTTTGATATGTCAGGCTGTGTAGTGGAACCTGGGTAATAAACATTAAATCAGGTGATTTAAGTCTGCTTCATATTACTGTTTATGTGATTGTCTTTCTCCAGCCGTAATGAAAAGCTTCCGAAAGACTACTCTGACATAAACAGCAGAATTCACTAAAGTCTAAACTATTCACTAAATAGAAAGCAATAGTAAACCCTAAGCACAAACACATATTTCCCTATGCTAATATTACTCTAATATTAGTGTTACCTTATATATATAGAATTAATGATACTCCAAGCATTGAAATCTATTAGCACACAATCACTTCTATCCCATTTCCCGGGATGATTTCTTTGCTATTTTCAGGAGACATAAATCCAGTTTGCCGTCCCTTTAGGTAGCACACACTAACACAACAACCCCAGTTGCTACTATTTATATTGGGCCTTCCGTTCTTCGTTAGTGTTTGATGTCCATACATCAACAATCGCCTTTTCCGTTCCCGTAACATCAAAAGTTCAGTGAAATCACGTATACGTCCGGGCGCTCCGTGCTCCGGTCCGCTCCGTCTTCTCCGCTATTCCCCTACGCTCATCATTCGTCGCCCATCAAAGAGTTCTTATTTCTTTGATCACCGTCTCCCGCGGTGTTTGTCCGGTGTCGAAGTTTTCCCCCAGCGCGATCGTACCGTTTCCCGTGTCAGGTCAGATCGTCAAGCAATGAACTTTGCGAACACCTGTATCCTATTTTCATATTTGTCGATCAATGATCTTTTATTCGTCCTCATCTCAGAATGAAGTACACGATTGTTAACCCTTCTCCGATATTGCCATTAATGGTACATCCTAATCTTATCTGGGAATCACTAAACTATCATCATTGTGTGACATGTACTATCTTGTAATCTTGTGTGTACTATCTTGTCATCTTGTGTGTACTATCTTGTGTGTGTGCTATCTTCTTGCCATCTTGTGTGTGTGCTATCTTGTGTGCTGTTTTGTGTGTACTGTCTTGTGACCATGTTGTGTGTGCTATCTTGTGACCATCTTGTGTTTGTGCTATCTTGTCAGCATCTTGTGTGCTATCGTATGTGTGCTATCTTGTGACCATCTTGTGTTTGTGCTATCTTGTCACCATCTTGTGTTTGTGCTATCTTGTCACCATCTTATGTGCTATCTTGTCACCATCTTATGTTTGTGTTTTCTTGTCACCATCTTGTGTTTGTGCTATCTTGTCACCATCTTGTGTGCTATCTTGTGACCATCGTGTGTGCTATCTTGTGACCATCGTGTGTGTGTGCTATCTTGTCACCATCGTGTGTGTGTGCTATCTTGTCACCATCTTGTGTGTACTATCTTGTCACCATCGTGTGTGTGTGCTATCTTGTCACCATCTTGTGTGTACTATCTTGTCACCATCATGTGTGTGTGCTATCTTGTCACCATCGTGTGTGTGTACTATCTTGTCACCATCGTGTGTGTGTGCTATCTTGTCACCATCGTGTGTGTGTACTATCTTGTCACCATCGTGTGTGTGTACTATCTTGTCACCATCTTGTGTGTACTATCTTGTCACCATCGTGTGTGTGTGTGCTATCTTGTGACCATCTTGTGCGTACTATCTTGTGTGTGTGCTATCTTGTCATCTTGTGTGTACTATCTTGTCACCATCGTGTGTGTGTGTGCTATCTTGTGACCATCTTGTGCGTACTATCTTGTGTGTGTGCTATCTTGTCATCTTGTGTGTACTATCTTGTCACCATCGTGTGTGTGTGCTATATTGTCACCATCGTGTGTGTGTACTATCTTGTCACCATCGTGTGTGTGTGCTATCTTGTCACCATCTTGTGTGTACTATCTTGTCACCATCGTGTGTGTGTACTATCTTGTCACCATCGTGTGTGTGTGTGCTATCTTGTGACCATCTTGTGCGTACTATCTTGTCACCATCGTGTGTGTACTATCTTGTCACCATCGTGTGTGTGTGCTATCTTGTGACCATCTTGTGTGTACTATCTTGTCACCATCGTGTGTGTGTGCGCTATCTTGTGACCATCTTGTGCGTATTATCTTGTGTGTGTGCTATCTTGTCATCTTGTGTGTACTATCTTGTCATCTTGTGTGTACTGTCACTTGTTTCCCCAGGAGGAATGTGGAATCAACAAGCACATCTTCAAACTTATTATCTGTTGGGATTATTGACTGACTTCTGTCTACACTCCTCCCTTCTGTCTTCCCTTCCATATATCTATTTCTTTCACTCTCTCTGTTATTCCCTCCACACATACTCCGGCAACAGTTCCTTTCAACGATAAATAAAAGATTTATTAATAAAAACTATGTCTGGTGTATGTATGGACTGTGTATATGTAGTTTGTATTGTCTGCTAATGTGAGTGCAAGATAGGACTTTTAGCCGTTAGTCTTCGTAGTTTCTCTAGCCATTCAAACGGCCAAAACATCAGACATCAAACATAGACGTGGAACGGTCTCACCCTGGATGCTCCTTTCCGGCTTGAGTCTTGACTTAATCCAATTATTGAAAACAATTGTCAATGTTTATCATCAGAAATATAATCCAATAAAGGTAAGTCACTGAAGTTCAGATATGTCCTGTTTTGGAAGGTAGTATAGTCCACCACTGAATACACATTACGACTGTTTATAAACTGTCTATTTCTATGTTAAATGTTCTCGTGTTCTTCAATGTTTCTTTTAGGTGATTACCTAATTGCACTATATTCTAGCCTATTTGCTCTGCTTGAATAAAGGTCTTTCACTGAGGTTCACCAAAACATGTTTCTTGGCATTCGTTATGGTCACCCCCTCTTATTGACTGTTTAGGTTGATTTTTCTATAGTGACATATCTTCACTGCACCTGTGAAGTGCTTGATAAAAGTGAACGTTCTTTCCTTTATTATCAACACTGCTTTCTCTATACAAGAGACGTACTGTTTTATCTTCTTTGCTATGTCAGGCTGTGTAGTGGAACCTGGGTAATAAACATTAAATCAGATGATTTAAGTCTGCTTCATATTACTGTTTATGTGATTGTCTTTCTCCAGCCGTAATGAACAGCTTCCGAAAGACTACTCTGACATAAACAGCAGAATTCACTAAAGTCTAAACTATTCACTAAATAGAAAGCAATAGTAAACCCTAAGCACATACACCTATTTCCCTATGCTAATATTACTCTAATATTAGTGTTACCTTATATATATAGAATTAATGATACTCCAAGCATTGAAATCTATTAGCACACAATCACTTCTATCCCATTTCCAGGGATGATTTCTTTGCTATTTTCAGGAGACATAAATCCAGTTTGCCGTCCCTTTAGGTAGCACACACTAACACAACAACCCCATTTGCTACTATTTATATTGGGCCTTCCGTTCTTCGTTAGTGTTTGATGTCCATACATCAACAATCGCCTTTTCCGTTCCCGTAACATCAAAAGTTCAGTGAAATCACGTATACGTCCGGCGCTCCCGTGCTCTGGTCCGCTCCGTCTTCTCCGCTATTCCCCTGCGCTCATTCTTCGTCGCCCATCAAAGAGTTCTTATTTCTTTGATCACCGTCTCCCGCGGTGTTTGTCCGGTGTCGAAGTTTTCCCCCAGCGCGATCGTACCGTTTTCCCGTGTCAGGTCAGATCGTCAAGCAATGAACTTTGCGAACACCTGTATCCTATTTTCATATTTGTCGGTCAATGATCTTTTATTCGTCCTCATCTCAGAATGAAGTACACGATTGTTAACCCTTCTCCGATATTGCCATTAATGGTACATCCAAATCTATCTGGGAATCACTAAACTATCATCATTGTGTGCCATGTACTATCTTGTAATCTTGTGTGTACTATCTTGTCATCTTGTGTGTACTATCTTGTGTGTGTGCTATCTTCTTGCCATCTTGTGTGTGTGCTATCTTGTGTGCTGTTTTGTGTGTACTGTCTTGTGACCATGTTGTGTGTGCTATCTTGTGACCATCTTGTGTTTGTGCTATCTTGTCAGCATCTTGTGTGCTATCGTATGTGTGCTATCTTGTGACCATCTTGTGTTTGTGCTATCTTGTCACCATCTTGTGTTTGTGCTATCTTGTCACCATCTTATGTGCTATCTTGTCACCATCTTATGTTTGTGTTTTCTTGTCACCATCTTGTGTTTGTGCTATCTTGTCACCATCTTGTGTGCTATCTTGTGACCATCGTGTGTGCTATCTTGTGACCATCGTGTGTGTGTGCTATCTTGTCACCATCGTGTGTGTGTGCTAATCTTGTCACCATCTTGTGTGTACTATCTTGTCACCATCGTGTGTGTGTGTGCTATCTTGTCACCATCTTGTGTGTACTATCTTGTCACCATCATGTGTGTGTGCTATCTTGTCACCATCGTGTGTGTGTACTATCTTGTCACCATCGTGTGTGTGTGCTATCTTGTCACCATCGTGTGTGTGTGTACTATCTTGTCACCATCGTGTGTGTGTACTATCTTGTCACCATCTTGTGTGTACTATCTTGTCACCATCGTGTGTGTGTGTGCTATCTTGTGACCATCTTGTGCGTACTATCTTGTGTGTGTGCTATCTTGTCATCTTGTGTGTACTATCTTGTCACCATCGTGTGTGTGTGCTATCTTGTCACCATCTTGTGTGTACTATCTTGTCACCATCGTGTGTGTGTACTATCTTGTCACCATCGTGTGTGTGTGTGCTATCTTGTGACCATCTTGTGCGTACTATCTTGTCACCATCGTGTGTGTACTATCTTGTCACCATCGTGTGTGTACTATCTTGTCACCATCGTGTGTGTGTGCTATCTTGTGACCATCTTGTGTGTACTATCTTGTCACCATCGTGTGTGTGTGCGCTATCTTGTGACCATCTTGTGCGTACTATCTTGTGTGTGTGCTATCTTGTCATCTTGTGTGTACTATCTTGTCATCTTGTGTGTACTGTCACTTGTTTCCCCAGGAGGAATGTGGAATCAACAAGCACATCTTCAAACTTATTATCTGTTGGGATTATTGACTGACTTCTGTCTACACTCCTCCCTTCTGTCTTCCCTTCCATATATCTATTTCTTTCACTCTCTCTGTTATTCCCTCCACACATACTCCGGCAACAGTTCCTTTCAACGATAAATAAAAGATTTATTAATAAAACTATGTCTGGTGTATGTATGGACTGTGTATATGTAGTTTGTATTGTCTGCTAATGTGAGTGCAAGATAGGACTTTTAGCCGTTAGTCTTCGTAGTTTCTCTAGCATTCAAACGGCCAAAACATCAGACATCAAACATAGACGTGAAACGGTCTCACCCTGGATGCTCCTTTCCGGCTTGAGTCTTGACTTAATCCAATTATTGAAAACAATTGTCAATGTTTTATCATCAGAAATATAATCCAATAAAGGTAAGTCACTGAAGTTCAGATATGTCCTGTTTTGGAAGGTAGTATAGTCCACCACTGAATACACATTACGACTGTTTATAAACGTCTATTTCTATGTTAAATGTTCTCGTGTTCTTCAATGTTTCTTTAGGTGATTACCTAATTGCACTATATTCTAGCCTATTTGCTCTGCTTGAATAAAGGTCTTTCACTGAGGTTCACCAAAACATGTTTCTTGGCATTCGTTATGTCACCCCCTCTTATTGACTGTTTAGGTTGATTTTTCTATAGTGACATATCTTCACTGCACCTGTGAAGTGCTTGATAAAAGTGAACGTTCTTTCCTTTATTATCAACACTGCTTTCTCTATACAAGAGACGTACTGTTTTATCTTCTTTGCTATGTCAGGCTGTGTAGTGGAACCTGGGTAATAAACATTAAATCAGATGATTTAAGTCTGCTTCATATTACTGTTTATGTGATTGTCTTTCTCCAGCCGTAATGAACAGCTTCCGAAAGACTACTCTGACATAAACAGCAGAATTCACTAAAGTCTAAACTATTCACTAAATAGAAAGCAATAGTAAACCCTAAGCACACACACTATTTCCCTATGCTAATATTACTCTAATATTAGTGTTACCTTATATATCTAGAATTAATGATACTCCAAGCATTGAAATCTATTAGCACACAATCACTTCTATCCCATTTCCAGGGATGATTTCTTTGCTATTTTCAGGAGACATAAATCCAGTTTGCCGTCCCTTTAGGTAGCACACACTAACACAACAACCCCATTTGCTACTATTTATATTGGGCCTTCCGTTCTTCGTTAGTGTTTGATGTCCATACATCAACAATCGCCTTTTCCGTTCCCGTAACATCAAAAGTTCAGTGAAATCACGTATACGTCCGGGCGCTCCGTGCTCCTGGTCCGCTCCGTCTTCTCCGCTATTCCCCTGCGCTCATTCTTCGTCGCCCATCAAAGAGTTCTTATTTCTTTGATCACCGTCTCCCGCGGTGTTTGTCCGGTGTCGAAGTTTTCCCCCAGCGCGATCGTACCGTTTCCCGTGTCAGGTCAGATCGTCAAGCAATGAACTTTGCGAACACCTGTATCCTATTTTCATATTTGTCGGTCAATGATCTTTTATTCGTCCTCATCTCAGAATGAAGTACACGATTGTTAACCCTTCTCCGATATTGCCATTAATGGTACATCCAAATCTATCTGGGAATCACTAAACTATCATCATTGTGTGCCATGTACTATCTTGTAATCTTGTGTGTACTATCTTGTCATCTTGTGTGTACTATCTTGTGTGTGTGCTATCTTCTTGCCATCTTGTGTGTGTGCTATCTTGTGTGCTGTTTTGTGTGTACTGTCTTGTGACCATGTTGTGTGTGGCTATCTTGTGACCATCTTGTTGTTTGTGCTATCTTGTCAGCATCCTTGTGTGCGATCGTATGTGTGTCTATCTTGTGACCATCTTGTTTGTGCTATCTTGTCAGCCATCTTGTGTTTGTGCTATCTGGTCACCATCGTATGTGCTATCTTGTCACCATCTTATGTTGTGTTTCTTGTCGACCATACTTGTGTTTGTGCTATCTTGTCACCATCTTGTGTGCTATCTTAGGTGACCATCGGGTGTGCTATCTTGTGACCATCGTGTGTGTGTGCTATCTTGTCACCGAGCGTGTGTGTTGCTATCTTGTCCACCATCTTGTGTGTAACTATGCTTGTCACCATCGGTGTGTGTGCTATCTTGTCACCATCTTGTGGTACTATCTTGTCACCATCATGTGTGTGGTTGCCTATCTTGTCACATCCGTTAGTGTGGGGTAACTATCTTGTCCACATCTTGTGTTTGTGCTATCTTGTCAGCATCTTGTGTGCTTATCGTATGTGTGTGTGTGCGACTTGTGACCCATCTTGTGTTGTGCTTAGTTGTGGACCATCTTGTGTGTGGCTATCCTTGTTACCATGCTTGTGTGGTGCTATATTGTCACCATCTTGTGTTTGTGCTATCTTCTTGTCATCTTGTGTGGTGTGCTATCTTGCCGTACTAGCATGTGTAAGTGCTGTCTTGGTGACCAACTTGTTTTTGTGCTGTCCTTTGTGTGGTTGGTGCTTGTGAACCATACTTGTGGTGTGTAGCTATCTTGTGTGTGTGCTAACCGTGTGTGTGCTTTTTGTGATTATCTTGTGTATATGCTATCTTGTGACCGATCATGTTTTTGCGCTGTCTTGTAACCATCTTAAGTGTGAGCTGTCTTGTGAGGATCTTGTGTGTGTGCTGTTTTGTGACCATCTTGCGATTGTGCTGTCTCTTTCACTCTCTCTTAGTCTCTCTCTCTCTCTCTTCTGCTCTCTTCTGTCTTTCTCTTTCACACTCTCTTAGTCTCTCAACCTCTTTTTTTTTTCAACTTATTTTTCTCTCTTAGTATCTCTCTCTTTTAGTCTCTCTCTCTTTCTCAGTCTTTCTATCTTTCTTTCTCTTCAATATCTCTTGTTATCTCTCTCAAGGAAAGATATTAGAAGGGCAGATTGACAGATGGGCCTGCATGCCCAATTCTTAACCCTTTTAAAATAAAGGTTGTATGTTTGTTCGTTCATTCTCTTTATCTCTCTCTTAATCTCACTCTTTCTCTCTCTCACTCAATATCTCTTTCCTTTTCTCATTCTTTCACCCAATCTATCTCAATATCTCTTTCTTTCTCTCTCTTGGTCTTTCACCCCACTTCCCCCTCTCTTTCTGCTTTCTCCCTGTCTCTCTCTCTCTCTCTCTCTCTCTCTCTCTCTCTCTCTCTCTCTCTCTCTGTTACCCTTTCTCTCTCCTCTCTCTCTCTCTCGCTGTCTCTCGCTCTCTCTCTCTCTCTCTCTACACCTACCTACCTACCAACGACCTACCTACCTGCCTCTTCAGTACTTTAGATGCAGGGTGTACATATTTCCAAAGAGGGAGGAAATAAATCCTGCAAACACCATTGTAAAAGTATTATCTTCTTCATGAGTTCATGTCTGTAAACATATTGCCTTATCATTTCCTCTAGTAATCCCCTACACTCCTCAATAGAGTCAATAAAGATAATTCTCCGCTGGGATGAAGCAACTTGAATGTCTCTTTTCCCCAGAGACAAGATCCTTGAGCTGGAGTCCAACATTAATGTGAAGTGGGACACCAAAGGCTGGCTGATACTCGACGCCTCCAAGGCTGCAGGCAATTGGATTGGGGGGTCATTCCAAAACATGGGACTTTTCCTCAGAGTGTTAGATGTGAACGGTGAGTCCTTTGTACTGCTATTCACTGTTTCATCATCATCAAGTGGGTTGTGTTGTAATGTTTCATCAAGTGGGTTGTGTTGCAATGTTTCATCAAGTGGATTGTGTTGTAATGTTTCATCAAGTTGGTTGTGTTGTGATGTTTCATCAAATGGGTTGTGCTGTACTGTTTCATCAAGTGGGTTGTGCTGTACTGTTTCATCAAGTGGGTTGTGCTGTACTGTTTCATCAAGTGGGTTATTTTGCAGTGGTTCATCAAGTGGGTTCCATTGCACTGTTTTATCACTGTTTTCCTGGCTAGCTTTCCCTAGCATCTGACTGTCCCCAGTCTATCTCTAAAGCAGCAGGTTTGTGTATTGCTTTGCCAGGTTTCTTGTTCTGTTCTCAAAATTTGCCCTATCGCCGTGACTGACATCCTTCATTCGATGTGGCCCCAAATGATCAGGTTTTCTCAACTGGCAAGGAACACCAGGCCACCTAAAGTCCAGCTAGCAATAATCAAATTGCTTTATTTGTTGTTGTTGTTTTTTTTTTTTTTTGCGCTGTAGCTTATGATGGATGACATTGTGATATTCTAGTGTGATAATTTGGTTGCGTCTAGCGTGTACCGCGTGGTTTAGTGGTTACACACCCGCATCACACGCCAGTGATCCGGGTTTGATCTCGGGTCCAGTCAAGGATAAGCACTACTCATGAACTCAAACGAGAGCGAAACTCGAGTCTAGTGCTTCCAAATTGACATGGACAAGGCCTAATGCTCGTACCGGAATACGATCAGTGTTGCCAGTAGTGGGTTGTGCTCAGTTTTGAATCCCGGAAAAAACAAACGAATAAAAAGTGGTAATTTGCAATTAGAAAGAGTGTTGAAGTGCTACATAGAACCTATACTTTTGTATGGATGGGAAGCGTGGACAATGAGCAGACAAGCTGAAAAAAAATCTAAAGGCTGTGGAAATGTGAATTCTGAGGAAAATGTGAAGAATACCATAGACAGACAGGAAAACCAATGGCCAAGTTCTACAAGAAACAAATGAGAAGAAACTGATTAGAGAAATTAAACGTAGGCAGTCCCCTCTGCTGTGTGTCCACCGTGACGAGGTAGAGGGGCTTGTGCGTCCCAATGACCCCAAGAGCTATGCCGACGGTAGCACAGCTACTGGTAGGGCCACCCATGTCGGACAGGTCAAGGGAGAGGGACCAGACAAAGAGACACACAAACCTGCTGCCTTGTAGGTAGACTGGGGACAGTCAAAGGCTAGGGAAAGCATCCCGAATAAATGCTTGTCGAAATCGGATGTACTGAGCCACAGGCTTGACAAAGCAGTGCAACGTAAAACCTGCTGCCTTGTAGGTAGACTGGGGACAGTCAAAGGCTAGGGAAAGCATCCCGAATAAATGCTTGTCAAAATCGGATGTACTGAGCCACAGGCTTGACAAAGCAGTGCAACGTAACTTAATTCATGATGTCACAAATCAAAATTAATCGTTATGGTGCTAATCCCGTGAAGTCCCATCAGGCGGCGATAGTGCCGGGCCCCCTGCCTCGAGGGGGTCCACCCATGACTACTGGTGGTCACCTTCCCCTGTGCTGTGGAGTCAAGGCACAGAGGAGTAGGTTAAGAGCTATTGACCAAATACCCCGGACACTCAACATACTACAGTGGAATGCCGAAGGAGTTTACAAGAAGAAAGACTCCCTAACACAGCGTCTTCATAAAGATAGAATAGATGTGGCATGCATTCAAGAGACACACCTCAACGCCAATCACAAATTCTCAGTCAGAGGATATCAGGCCACACGTTTCGACCGCGAAGGACACAAAGGAGGAGTTCTAATACTTACACGAAATACAATACCTTGCAGCGAAGTATCTGTGATCTCTGACAACCAAACGGAAATTATAGGTGTTGATATAATGATAAAGGACGTGAAAATAAGAATCTACAATCTTTATAGCCCAGCAGATAAGGACCTTACACTCTCAAACATGAAAATAACTGACACAAACTGCATTATTGTCGGAGACTTTAATAGCCGTTCAGAAAGATGGGGATACCCAAATACTGACAAAAGAGGAGATGAATTGGAGGACTGGGAAATAGACTCAAATCTCCATCTACTCAACAAAGCGGATGACACACCGAGCTTCTACTCCAGAAGATGGCTTACCACTTCTACTCCACTTAGCTTTCTGCACAGGAGACATCCTCCACAAAATCGATCGCCATGTGCTGGACCAAGTAGCAGGTAGTGACCACAGACCAATCAAGCTTGTAATGAATATGGAGTATGTTCCACAGGAGCAAAAGCCCTTGCCCCGCTGGAATTACAAACGAGCAGATTGGGACAGATTTGCCATACTAACAGACAAATATTGTGAAAACATAAATACACGATATGGCAACATAAAGCAAATGGTGGAAAGTCTAAACAGAGCGATAATACAGGCAGCCACTGAGTCCATTCCAAGAGGAGCGAGGAAAAATTACAAACCATACTGGACTGAAGAACTACAAAGTTTGGAGGACAAAGTTGAAGATGCCAGGAAGACAGCAGAGAGAGAACAAACAATTGAAGCGAACATCTCTCTCAAAGCCATCTCAGCAAAATATAAAAGAACAGTAAATCAAACAACAAGAGATTGTTGGAGGGAAAAAACAGAAAACCTGAATTTTGACAGGGATAGGAAACAAACTATGGAAACTAGTGAAAGCCATGAACAATGAAGGACCTAGCAACAAACAAATAACAATTAAACAAGGAAATGCCTTGCTTACAGGAAAAAAGGCTGCAAATGCACTAATGGAACACTATGCAAATGCAAACCACATTGATATTACAACCGAACAGAAGAAAGCAATCAAAGACAAACAGATACATCATAGAAATACAGAGACAGCAGCAGAATATATGATGGCAAATCTAACAATGGAAGAAATGGAACAGGCAATGAATACCCTAAAAAAGAAGAAATCACCGGGAAAGGATGGAATCACAAATGAAATGCTAATAGGACTAGGCACTAAGGCAAAAAAGAAACTACTAGCAGTCCTAAATTACAGCTGGAAGAGGGGAATAGTCCCACAGGCATGGAAGGAAGCTATACTAATACCAATCCCAAAGAAAGGAAAAGACCTGGAAGAACCAAATGGCTATCGACCTATCAGTCTACTTAGCTGTGTTAGGAAAATTAATGGAACGCATTATCAATGGCAGGCTAACATGGCATCTGGAAGAAAACAAACTCTTAACACCACACCAAGCAGGATTCAGAAAGTACAGATCCACTGAAGATCAAATAACTTATATAGCTCAGGAAATAGAGGATGCCTTCCAAGAGAAAAAGCACACACTAGCGGTCTGGATAGATTTAGAAAAAGCATTTGATAAAGTATGGAAGGAAGGACTGAAAGTAAAACTGCAAAAAATGCATGTTTGTGGGAAAATGTACAAATGGATCAGCCACTACCTTGAGAACAGAACTGCCAGGACAAAAGTACAAGGACAAACCAGCAAAATGATGCTGTTGGAGCAAGGTGTCCCCCAAGGAGGAGTTCTTTCACCAACATTATTCCTAGCATATATAAACGACATCACAGAAAATTTTCCAGCCAGAGTACACACATCATCCTTTGCAGATGACCTAGCCATATGGACATCTGAAGAATATATTAGTACAGCTAACAGCAGAATACAGCAAGCCTTATTAGCACTAGAGGACTGGTCAAAATCATGGCTAGTGAAGATAAGTGAGGAGAAAACAACATGCACAGTGTTCTCCCTCTCAAATAAAACTCAACAACCTAAGCTGGCATTGAATGGAAAAATATTGCGCCATGAAGAAAATCCAAACTATCTCGGAGTCACCTTTGATCGTCGCCTGACATGGAAAACACAGGTTGAGAAAAATCGAACAAGAGCAAGGCAAAGAATGGCAATCATGAAAAAGCTTGCTGGTACAACGTGGGGAGCAGATGAGAAAGTTCTCAAGAAGTTATATACTGGACGGGTGAGGCCAGTACTGGAATATGGCATTGCAGCTTGGGCAACAGCAGCTAAGTCAAACTTTAACAAAATAAGTAGAGTCCAAAATCAAGGAATGCGAATCATAACTGGAAGCCTGAAGACAACGCCTATTATTGAACTTGAAAAGATCACTTGTTTACAACCAATGCAGGATAGAAGAGATAGCAGAGCCCAGCAACAAGCAGAGAAATTTAGAAGATTGACAGACCACCCTATGTATAAAAGGTTTAGTGGTTTTGGAAAGGGACGACTGAAGCGTAGCAACTTTGTAGAAACTGCAAAACGAAAGATTAGGGCAGATCCCATACTTAACATATCAACAGTCAAACCTATTTACAATGCAGACAAGTTCCCAGCTTGGAGACAGCAGCAACTGCCTGAGATGATAGAAAACATTCCTGGTATTGAGAAAAAGAACACTCAGCATGAAACCGAAAGAAGAGAAATAACCCTAAACTACATAAAAGAACATTACCCAAGCAGCAATTGGACCCATGCATATACAGATGGATCAGCCAAAAATTCAATAGAGAATGGAGGAGGAGGAATTCTCCTAAATTTAAAAAATGGAGTGAAAAAAACACATTCAGTGGCAACTGGAAAGTTTTCAAGTAACTTCAAAGCGGAGGTAGAGGCTCTGAAAACTGCAGCAGAAATGCTCTTGATGGAGGAAAATAAAGAGAAGCAAATAGCTATCTTCACAGATGCAAAGTCAGCTGTCTCAATACTGAAGAGCAATAACAGCACAGAAATAGCTGACCTAAGAGCAGCACTCCATGGTCTATGCCAGAAATCCAAAAAAGTTGTAATACAGTGGATCCCATCACATTGCAGTATACCTGGAAATGAAGAGGCTGACAGACTGGCAAAAGAGGGCGGACGACTACCACAGCCTGACATAGACATAACCTATAATGAGGCAAAGAGGTTGATAAAAAGCACCTATAGAACCAAATGGGAATCAGAGCATCCAGGCCACCAGAAGGATGATGCATATTACAAACTCGACAGAAGAGAACAAGTAGCAATCTTCAGACTCCGCACAGGACATAACAGGCTGAAATACCACTTGTTCAATAAACTAAAGATAGGAGATACCGATGAATGTAATTGTCGAACTGGAAAAATGACAGCAAAACATTTGCTTCAGGATTGCCCAATATATGCAGAACAGAGAAAGATATTTTGGCCCACACCTGCTTCATTTGAGGACAAGCTCTATGGAGATATCAACAAGCTCAAGTTGACCGTAGCTTACTTTAACTACATACAGGTTGACATTTAAAGGTGTATGAAGAAGTATTCAGACTGCCACACTTCATACCACAGGTATGTCAGTTACAAAAGCCTCCCAGAGGCATGAAATGGAATATTGCTGGATAGGAGATCCATTACGTGGAAAGTCCGAATCAAAAGCTCACTGTGTGGGCTTTCAAAAAAGGTGGAAAAAGTGTCCTAGTGGCACGAAATGGAATATTGCTCGGATAGCAAATCCATTGTGCGGAAAGTCCGAATCGAAAGCTCACTGTGTGGATGTCATCTGCACACTGCATTCTTCTGGCTTCTGGAAGAACAGCCTATGGTGAACGGAAGGCCCAATATACGGAAGTGAGGCTAAGCAGCCATGTGCAGGACGTGACGATTCCTTGGGTGAGCCCAGTACCAGAGTGGTGTGTGATGGCTCTGCAAGTATGGAAGCCTCCTTGGATGGCGGGGAATGCCCATGGTCTGCCCCTGCCTTCCCTTGAGGGCTGACCAGGATGTCTTTGGCTGTTCTATATGGGCCAGCTAGGATGGGAGATAACACCACAACAGTGAGAGTCTAACGTCCTAAGAAACCCCCGGGAAGGTTAACCCGGTCAACAAATGCCCGCAGAAGTCGGATGTGTCGGCCTAACGGCGCAAGAACGCAGCTCTGCTGTAAACAGGCACAACGCAATCACATCCGAAAAAAAACTCCGGATGAACGAAGAAGAAGAAGAAACGTAGGCAGTCAACATTTTTGGACACATTATGAGAAGAAATAAATTGGAGAACTTGGTGACAACTGGCAAGATTGAGGAGAGAAGAACAAGGGAAGGCAGTGAAGTAAATACCTGGATGCTTACCCACATGGTATGGTCGAGACAAGAACACAGCGCTGATCCTTGACTCTGGTATTATGTGAGAGGGCGAAATATGACCGCCCACGCTTATTGACATGGCACGTGATGATGATGAATTAAGTCAAGTTAAATTGCTTACAAAACAAAAACCCAGTGAAACATGAACATTCTCAAATTGCCAATTTGTAATTCCAGTAAATCATTTATCATTTTCAGCTTTGGAAATAATACACTAATAACTGGATTCTTATTCTGTAAAATCACCTTGTTTATGTTTTTACCATCGCTCGCTATAGTTCAAGCGTAGTCCCTACCTGTGCTGCTACTGATGTTTGCATGTGGGTTAGCCTGCCCTATTACCAGTGTCCCTCGCCATCAGGCCAACCCACTCCTACATCTAAGGTATATAAAACTGCTGAACATCCATGTCACGTGCTATATCACCACTTTAAGGACAATGCTAGGAAAAGTAGACTCATCACTGTCATGATATTATTCCGTCTGACTTACTTATGAAAGGGGAATTCCCATACATTAAGTATGTATGTGTATGTCTTCATTTTCAGGTAAATTACACGAGCCACAAGACATTGGGATTGTTGGGAGAAGAGGTCCTGCAGACAAGCAGTCCTTCCTTGTCGCATACATTGTGTCTCGGAAACTTCAGACAAGAATGCGATCTGTCTGAAATAAAAGAAGGGCGGAGAATGATGGGAAATCTTACCCTTACTCAGCATACACCAGGGCCGGTATGTCATTTATTGTGTGTGATTGTCTGGAAGCAGGCAGAATGGGGCTTTATCACGGGCTGGAAATATATTATTATTGACAGGCAGAATGGGCTTTATCATAGGCTGAAAATACATGAATTTAGACTTGCAGGTCGTGGCTTTTTCACAATCTGAAAATACATGATTATAGACTTGCAGAATGTGGCTTTATCACAAGCTGAAAATACATGATTATATACTTGCAGAATGTGGCTTTATCACAATCTGAAAATACATGATTATATACTTGCAGAATGTGGCTTTATCACAATCTGAAAATACATGATTATAGACTTGGCTTTATCACAATCTGAAAATACATGATTATGGACTTGCAGAATGTGGCTTTATCACAATCTGAAAATACATTATTATAGACTTGGCTTTATCACAATCTGAAAATACATGATTATAGACTTGGCTTTATCACAATATGAAAATACATGATTATATACTTGCAGAATGTGGCTTTATCACAATCTGAAAATACATGATTATATACTTGCAGAATGTGGCTTTATCACAATCTGAAAATACATGATTATAGACTTGGCTTTATCACAATCTGAAAATACATGATTATATACTTGCAGAATGTGGCTTTATCACAATCTGAAAATACATGAATATATACTTGCAGAATGTGGCTTTATCACAATCTGAAAATACATGATTATATACTTGCAGAATGTGGCTTTATCACAATCTGAAAATACATGATTATACATTTGCAGAATGTGGCTTTATCACAATCTGAAAATACATGATTATATACTTGCAGAATGTGGCTTTATCACAATCTGAAAATACATGATTATATACTTGCAGAATGTGGCTTTATCACAATCTGAAAATACATGATGATAGACTTGCAGAATGTGGCTTTATCACAAGCTGAAAATACATGATTATATACTTGCAGAATGTGGCTTTATCACAATCTGAAAATACATGAATATATACTTGCAGAATGTGGCTTTATCTCAATCTGAAAATACATGATTATATACTTGCAGAATGTGGCTTTATCACAATCTGAAAATACATGATTATACATTTGCAGAATGTGGCTTTATCACAATCTGAAAATACATGATTATATACTTGCAGAATGTGGCTTTATCACAATCTGAAAATACATGATTATATACTTGCAGAATGTGGCTTTATCACAATCTGAAAATACATGATGATAGACTTGCAGAATGTGGCTTTATCACAATCTGAAAATACATGATTATATACTTGCAGAATGTGGCTTTATCACAATCTGAAAACACATGATTATATACTTGCAGAATGTGGCTTTATCACAATCTGAAAATACATGATTATAGACTTGGCTTTATCACAATCTGAAAATACATGATTATAGACTTGCAGAATGTCGCTTTATCACAAGCTGAAAATACATGATTTATAGACCATCCCCAACCACTCAGTCAAACACACATCCCCCAACCACACATCTCCACCTACACACACATATCCCCGCCAACCTACACATCACGCACATACCCACACACAAAACTAGCATCCACCCACACATCCTACATTTTCACACATCCCCCACCCACACAATCTCCCCCCACCCACCCACACATAGTTTGGATATACCTAGTGCACACACACATATATAGTTGAACATGTGGGGTATACCTAGTGCACACACATGTATAGTTGACCATGTCGGATATACCTAGTGCACACACATGTATAGTTGACCATGTCGGATATACCTAGTGCACACACAAATAGTTGACCATGTGGGGTATACCTAGTGCACACACACATATAGTTGAACACGTGGGGTATACCTAGTGCACACACATATAGTTGAACATGTGGGGTATACCTAGTGCACACACATATAGTTGAACATGTGGGGTATACCTAGTGCCCACACATAGTTGACCATGTGGGATATACCTAGTGCACACACATATAGTTGACCATGTGGGATATACCTAGTGCACACACACATATAGTTGAACATGTGGGGTATACCTAGTGCACACACACATAGTTGAACATGTGTGGTATACCTAGTGCACACACACATATAGTTGAACATGTGGGGTATACCTAGTGCACACACATATAGTTGACCATGTGGGATATACCTAGTGCACACACATATAGTTGATCATGTGGGATATGCCTAGTGCACACACATATAACTGACCATGTGGGATATACCTAGTGCACACATGTATAGTTGACCATGTGGGGTATACCTAGTGCACACACACATATAGTTGACCATGTGGGATATATCTAGTGCACACACATATAGTTGACCATGTGGGATATACCTAGTGCACACACATATAGTTGACCATGTGGGATATACCTAGTGCATACACATATAGTTGACCATGTGGGATATACCTAGTGCACACACACATATAGTTGAACATGTGGGGTATACCTAGTGCACACACACATAGTTGAACATGTGTGGTATACCTAGTGCACACACACATAGTTGAACATGTGTGGTATACCTAGTGCACACACACATATAGTTGAACATGTGGGGTATACCTAGTGCACACACATATAGTTGACCATGTGGGATATACCTAGTGCACACACATATAGTTGATCATGTGGGATATGCCTAGTGCACACACACATAACTGACCATGTGGGATATACCTAGTGCACACATGTATAGTTGACCATGTGGGGTATACCTAGTGCACACACACATATAGTTGACCATGTGGGATATATCTAGTGCACACACATATAGTTGACCATGTGGGATATACCTAGTGCACACACATATAGTTGACCATGTGGGATATACCTAGTGTACACACATATAGTTGACCATGTGGGGTATACCTAGTGCACACACACATATAGTTGAACATGTGGGGTATACCTAGTGCACACATGTATAGTTGACCATGTGGGATATACCTAGTGCACACATGTATAGTTGACCATGTGGGATATACCTAGTGCACACATGTATAGTTGACCATGTGGGGTATACCTAGTGCACACACACATATAGTTGACCATGTGGGATATATCTAGTGCACACACATATAGTTGACCATGTGGGATATACCTAGTGCACACACATATAGTTGACCATGTGGGATATACCTAGTGTACACACATATAGTTGACCATGTGGGGTATACCTAGTGCACACACACATATAGTTGACCATGTGGGATATACCTAGTGCACACATGTATAGTTGACCATGTGGGATATACCTAGTGCACACATGTATAGTTGACCATGTGGGATATACCTAGTGCACACATGTATAGTTGAACATGTGGGGTATACCTAGTGCACACACATATAGTTTGATCGTGTGGGATATGCCTAGTGCACACACATATAATTGACCATGTGGGATATACCTAGTGCACACATTTATAGTTGACCATGTGGGGTATACCTAGTGCACACACACATATAGTTGACCATGTGGGATACAGCTATCTAGTAGTAGTTAGTCATATTGAAAGTGGCAGTGATGAAAGAGCGGTAGTGGAAGACCTGGTGTCTGGGAGAAGGAACAGGTGACAACCTTGGTGACCCAGGGCTCTGTTCTGTCTTTACTTGCTCTTGAGACTCCTAGTGGAGTAGTTGAGTGGAGTTGGGTTGGGTTGGGTTGAGTGAAGTTGGGTTGAATGGAGTTGGGTTGAGTGGAGTTGGGTTGAGTTGAGTCAAGAACTGACATCATAGCACTCGGGACATTCCCATACATGATCAGGCCTCATCTGCAACAGCCAGCGAAGAGTCCCAACTCTAATGGTACCTATAGTAGTCTGATTATGTGTCCAATTGGTTTTTCCCTCAGGGTCCTGAGTGTCAGCCAGATCTGCTGGTCACCCCCTGCAGCGCCATTTTCTCCAAGCCGTGATGTTTCTTCTGCATTATGGACACAAACCCAAAGGGCCGCGACCACGTGGCGTATTGACCCACAACTACACCTGCCAAGTCTGTTGCAAGCCAGTTGATGATTGGTCGCATGTCGACTGAGTTTTGTTCCTGTGGAGGTGTGAGATAGCCTATCTCACACTATGAAAGAAGTGTAGGATCCGGAAAAAATATCAGGCATCCTTCAGGTGTTATTCTAGTGTCATTCATGTATATTGTGATGAGAGTATTGTGCTGCAAGATATATGTGTGTCCCCTTCCCCCCCCCCCCCCCCCCCTCCCCACTACCACCACCACCGACACACACACTCAAACGCAAGACACACACACACAAGCACACACATACACACACATATACACGCAAGCGCACACCCACACGTACGTTCCACCCCGAACACTTAGAATACAGGTGTTAAAGAAGAGAGGGTTGGCTTCATTGCACCGAGTGTTATCCCATATCAAAACACCTGGGGTGTTGTATGGTAAGGATGTGCGTGTTCTCTCTCAGCGTGGGCAGGCATTGTTTGGACTTAAGTCAGTGCAGTGTTTGAAACCAGGTCTACATAAGGCAGGGGTCAGCATTGGCCAGGGGGTTTATTACGAGCATTCTGACACTTCCCGTGAGCTGATTGTCGGGACAGTGGGTTCACGCCACACACCAGACAGTTGGACCTTGACTTTGACTTCATATTCAGAAATCAATGGCAAGCTACTGGACATAGAATTGACTAGAAAATCAACTTGAGGTTGGCGGCAACATCGTACAGAGGACATGAGATATTGTATACATATGGAAGCTGTTTTCTCAGTGTCCTGTCATTACATTAAATATCTACTAACTCAGTCGCCGCTACAGGGACTGGTTCGAATGCATGTTGTGGTGTCACTTATACACTGTGACATGTGCTACCTGACTTTGGCTTCAGGTTTGGAAGAAAGAGGGGCAGGGACAAAAGGGAACCAGTTACATCATCTCATAAAGTTGTATGGTTCTGTAACTCCACCATTGATATATGACTGGTGTTCAATAAAGTCCTAGGTGTCTCTAAGTTGATATCAGACTGGTTTTAAATGAAGTCCTATATGCCTCTATTTTTTGTTTTTTTTGTTTAAACATTAGATAATTTATTAAGATGCACCCTATTCACAATAATCAGATTGTCTATGTACAACTGGTGGATTTAAGGCATGTGTTTCTCAAACAAAAGTTGACAAATGCAAGATGTTCTTATGCTACATCAGCAGCCCTAAGTTAGCCGTAATATCAAACAAATCATGTCATAGCATGTCTCTTTATAAGTCCTGAGAAAAGACATTGCGCGTCCCTTCACGTAATGTTAATTGTTTTAAATAACATGCATAAGACAAAACAGAGTTTTGAGCAACCACAACAGACTAACTTTTCTTTGTCCCAAAGCAGTTTTCTGCTATAGGGTTGGTGATGTGATAGCGCCATCACAATTTGTTAGGCCGAGAGCAAGGAGAAATAGGATGGCCAATCTTTCCCTCATTCTGACAAGCATCAAGCTTGAAATGGGCCTTATCTGGTCCCTAAATTGAAAAAATAGTTTATTATATTTCATTACAAGATGTATCATTTACATTTAGAATAACATCATGATTTTAATCTTCAGTATTGATTTAATCACAGACTGTCAGTCATCTCACTGACAGAAAAGAAATGAAATAAGATAAAAAGTCAATGTTTTGTCTTATTCAGCTGCCTCAAAGGTCGCTGGGGCACCACTGTACTTAGTATGACTAGTTAGCACATATGTCAGTATGATGTCAGTATTTCAGTTTCTGCCAGGAATATTCCTGAATTCTGAATATTATTTATATGTATTCTCTGTTCAGTGTATTTTTGGTCTTCTCTTTTCTCCTATTTCCCAGGACTGGGCTTATACAATTGCTAAGATGTGGTTGCATGGCTCTTTTACATTGTCCAATACTCTGCGCACTTGAGACATTATCCCTACATGCTATTTTAAGAATGCATTTGAAACATCCTGAAATGTCTTTCTAGTTCAGAATATAATTTCCAGTATTCACACGCATGCAGAGATGGCCAGTTTTCACAATTATGACCTGGGTTCCCAGTGATATGTATTTATCTGTCCATGTTGGTTTCAACCTGACTACAGCTGCCATTGTAGTTCTTGCTCTTAATGCTGCTCTTGTTCCTCAATAATTTCTTACGGCACCAACTGTTAATGTCTCCAGCTCTTGTCCATGTATTGTCACGTTTCTATTGATTCATACTTTGTTATTTGTCATTAGTTGAGCTTATTATGTGTTGATGTTTGCATCATATTTTTGGTGTCAAGCTTGGCTGGTTCACTTGTCTTCAGCCAAATCACTGATGACATCAACAAAGCATAGATTTGTGAAAGTGTGTTCTCCTAATCGTTACTGTTCTTTCGTGACCAATCAAAGTTTTTGATGATTTTAAGATTTTGAAAAAGGTACGTGATAGCTGACAACCTGTCATACTCCAGCAGTGGTGCCAAACTGATTTATTTTGCCATTAAATCCACTTATGGGGATTATACTTTTATAGGCATGTGAAACACAAGCCTATATGCCTGTAATTTGATATCAGACTGGTGTTAAATGAAGTCCTAGGTGCCTCAAAATTGATATCAAATATTACACTCAATAAATGATAGTCTACTGTACTGTAGTACAGTTCGTGTAGTCACAATAATGTGCTAGATTTAATGATCTAATTCTGGACTTTGTACATTATACCTCATATATTCTTTATATGTATATAAAATATTTTAGAAATAAAATGTTTACATTAAAATGGTTTATGAAGTTATTTCCCTTTGTTTAGTATAGTTATCTGTTATTTTTTGGAAGAAATAAATTTTATTTTATTAAAATTTTATGAGAAGAAATAAATTGGAGAATTTGCTGGCAAGATTGAGGGGAAGAGAACAAGGGGAAGGCAGTGAAGTAAATATCTGGATAGCTTGGCCACGTGGCATGGTCGAGACAAGAACAGAGCTAATCCTCGACTCTGGTGATCGTGTGAGAAGGCGAAACATGACCGCCAACGCCTATCGGTATGGCACATGATGATGATCAGTTATTTACTCTTGTCTATGGAAGACAGAAAATGAGTTCAGCCGCTTTCGTTGGCTTGAAATGTCTGTACCTGCAGTGTTGTCTCTTGTATGAATTTCACTGTCTTGATGTTTTAGTTCTCTCAGTGAGTCTGCTCCGTGGCTAATCCCGCATATCCGCGTTCCAAACACACGGTGATGTAGCAGCAGACTGCCTTGCGTTGGTTTTTTACCACATGGAATGGGCGCCAGCCGTTCAGAAAGCAACGGCAAACTACTGAACGTAAACTTGCCAAGAGATCACAACAGCAAACAATGACGAACTGCTGGTGTTGACTGCGATATCCTGTAAATAATATGCGTCTAACATTTTTTTTTTTTTTTTTAAACAATGATCCGTAGAGTTCGTCTTCCTCTGAAAAATGAGTTGTTGAGATGTTACTGTATAAATTAGAGGAAATCCTTCTCGCGAAGGACACATCAACCGCCTTGTGAAAGTCCTTGTAAGAACAAAGACTAGGGCAACAAAGTCCGACAGAAAATGTGGTCAAGCAGGGCCCATAAGTCCTGTAAGGCATCCTGCCTATGGGAAGAGGATTCCAATAAAGATACATCAACCGTGGAAGTCTGGATATGTTGACACAAGCGACACGGAACTAGAAAAGTATGAGTAAAATTAGTGGAACTGCGGTAAAGCTGTGGAAATGTAAACAATATAAAATAACACAAAGTAATGCAGCTTTATAGAACAGAATTACGACACATACAGGAGTTTGCGGAGATTTGCCTTCATCAGCAAAGAAATACATACACAAAACTTAACAAATAATCACGGAGAAGACCCTCCGGTGACTACATTAAGGCATAAGAACGGGATGAGAAGAATGAAAAGATGGAAAAATGAGAACAGTAAAGATAAAATGCAAATTTGAAAACATTTTTGTTCGTCTTTTCTCTGAATCCCAGATTGTGATACTAACAAGAATTTCACCTTGACACTCTCATAAAGACAGCCGTGGGAGTATATGGGTCATGGGGATCGGGGTAACGGTTCAGTGAAGATCCCAGGTAAATGACTGAAAGTCGTACATGAAAAAAAGGGAGGAAGGTAAGACGGGAACCTGGAAGCAACGGAGATGAAAAGGAACATCTAACCACTACAATGGGTGCTGTGCACCATCCAGTGTGTGACCCATGCTGGGATAGACGCATAGCAAAAGTTGATGGCAGAAAAACCGTGTTTCCCCGAAAATAACATCTACCCCTATAATAAGCCCTAGCACGATTTTTCAGGATGCTTTTAATATAAGACCTGCCCCTAAAATACTCATACGAGCTGGTTACGTGGACAAGAAATGCTCATTTATGGAAAGCTTTATTGCTGGACATGAGAGACTGGGGCCAATGGTTCTACAAGAAATGGAATCACAAGAAATTCAGGCCGGAATTCAGAAATTGGAGAGTTATGAGGATGTTCCAGAAGAAGATGTTGAAGTTGGTTGCATATCCTTCACATGTCGTAGCAACCAGCCCCAGCATTGTTTGGCTGTTGGTAATCCTGGATAAGTTTACGTTCAGTAGTTTGCCATTGCTTTCTGAACGGCCGGAACCCATTCTATTTCATAAAAAAAAAAAAAAAAAAAACGAACTCAAGGCTGTCTCTGCCAAATCGCCCACAGCTGTGTAGCGAAGGCGGGTATGAAGGATTTAAACTGCGTCCGTAACACCTTCGCCACTGAAGAATTTTGTACATGAACAAATGTAGATTTCTGTATCTGAACAAAAGAAAACAGATATCCCCCGAAAATAAGCCCTAGTGCATTTTTTTAAAGCTAACATTAATATAAGACCCGGTCTTATTTTCGGGGAAACAGGGCAGTTGGTTGGTTGAATTCTCTGTAAGTCTATGTTTTAACTTAAGTCCAATGCATTAGTGGCCAGGTCATCTGGGTTCTGATAGGGACTGCATCGCTTGCTTGCTTGCTTGCTTGCTTTAAAAACAAAAATTCCAAATTCGGCCTTGTTCAACCTGCTTCTTTCAGCTGTGGTTATTGTTGAGGTCCGTGGTTTTTGTTGGTTTATTTACCCTGATTCTTGTCTTGTGCGCTCTTACGAGTTGGTCCTGATCCGGACTGATTTATCGGCTTTTGTGTCTGTGTCTGGGGGTTGGTCGGCGACTGTCTTTTGTGCCCGTCTCCTCTGGTGGTGTCTTTTGTTTGTGACGGCTGTTGGTTCGTCTCGCTTGACTGGTTACAGTCCTTATAAAGACTTTTTATTTGATATTTTTGCCACCTTTTTTGTGTATTGACTGTAGAAGCTTCTGGATATGCTTGTCCTCCTTGCACCTTTTTTCACTTTCGCGTTCTTTCTGTCTTTCGATTGCTTCCTCCATGGTCAGCCATGGGACGATATCTCCCGTCATCTATATAGTATTGCCATGGGTGTTCGTCATCCTGGTTTAAGTCTGGTTCTTCAGCGGTACGGCAGGACATTGGCTTCCCCTTGAGTTTCTTGTACTTCTTTTCTCTTTCTTCCATGCTCCTTCTGTATTCCTTGCACTTGAGTTCGTGTATCCTCTTTATCTCTGCGATTTCTTCATCGGTAAATACTGGCGGCAACGGGTCGTCCTCTAGGCCGTCGTCAGGGTGCTCATCTCGGTTTTCTTCGCATGTCTGCGGGATATTGGCTTCCCTTTGAATGTCTCGGGCGTCGTGGTTGGGCTACTGGCTTTCGCTTGCTGTCCAGGCTCGGTTTCTTGGTTTTCATCTTGCGGTTTCTCTGTGATTTCTTGTATGGCTTCTGTTGGTATGATTTGGAAAAGTTCCATTTCAGCTTTCTGTAGTTCTCGCTCTGATTTAATGGTTTGTAGGATTTCTTTGTTCTCCTTCTTCTTTATCAGTGCCATATGTTCCACTTCTTGCTTGATGTTTTGATGGATCTCCTGTATTTCAGCGAGCAGTTTCTCATTGTCATTGGTCGGAGTCAGCGTCAGCAGTGCCTTGATTTGCTTCTTCGACTCGTCTTTCTGGTTTTGCAGTTGATCTCTTTCAGCTTATGATATACCCGTGGCTGTCTCGCATCTCCGCATTGCTTCGTTGTATGGTGTCTTTGTGTTGATGTCGAGCTTTAATACGTGTCTGTGTCGTTGCAGGTACGGACGGCCCTAGTATCTTGCTCCATGCTTGCCCAGGCAGTTGGCGCACTTTCTTTTGTTGTTGGGTGCTCGGAAGTCCGTGTCCAGCTTGGCCAACGGACACTCCTAGAAGGCGTGGTGATCGGCGCAGTAACGGCAGATCTCCGTCTTGCTGCGACATATTGCTCTGCTGTGACCGGCCCTCTGGCATCTGGAACATTGCGTGATTCTTGGTATGAATCCTTCAGACTGTTGTATTTTCTTGTCAATGGATACTGTGCGTGGTATATCGCTGCCCTCAGTCATCACCCACGCTAGCGTTGTAGGGATTTTTGAGTATGTCAAGATCCGCCCCGCCTTCAAAATTCTGATGTGGAGATTTTCTTCTTGCAGCTGTTTCTGAATTTGTTCGTCTGATAGCTCCACTTGAATCCGTTTGACAACCCATCTGACTGCTTTTGGGTGGGTGTTTCCAGCTCTGGTGTCTTTCTCCTCCTTCTTCTCAGCTGTCTTGGCCCTGTCTGTGGTGGGCTGTCGACGGTCTCCTTCGTGGTAGCTTCCAGTGAGGTGACTGCAGTATCAGGTTCTTTGCAGCTAGCAGGTAGGCCCTCCACGTTCAACTTCTTCGAGATCTTGGCGGCTCCCACGCTGCACATCTTCTGTATCTGTTTTTTCTTGGTATTGGACGTGACACATGTCATTTTCCTCCCTTCTATCAGGCTTCTTGACTTGTTCAGGTGACTTGTCTTGAGCGCGCTCGCAAATGCGAATGTGGCGGGACTACATCTTTCGTAGTAAGGTTATTATAGAGTAGACGTTACTCCCGCCATTGTACCGAAGTACACGTTCCAAGGGGACTCTACTCTACTCATCTACTCCACTGGGAGTCTGAGGGGCAAATACAGACAGAAGAAAGACCAAGGCCGTCATGCTTGACACTTGCCTATTCATCCAGAAAGCGGGTCTTTTACTACCACACTGTCCCTAATATACCGTCTGCCTCGCGCTCCGAAGGTTGTGGGTTCGATTCCGGGCTATGTCTTTCGGTTCACAAGTGCATTTTTCTCGGAGATTTCTACGGGTCGTTACTGGAGCTACGGAGTTCGTGTTTTGTGCAACGCTTTCGGCAGGCCACCCTGCGGAAAGAGACCGAGCCATATGGGATAAACCTGGTGCAATGAAGTCGATCCTCTCGATTTTTAAGACTTTCTAAGTCTTTCTCCAATGCCATTTTCAATATGGCTAACTGCTGACATTTTCAGTATGGCTAACTACTGCCACTTTTAATATGGCTAATTACTGCCACTTTCAATATAGCTAACTACTGCCACTTTCAATATGGCCAACTACTTCCACTTTCAATATGGCTAACTACTGCTACTTTCAATATGGCTAACTACTGCCACTTTCAATATGGCTAACTATTGCCACTTTCAATATGGCTAACTACTGCCACTTTCAATACGGCTAACTAACACCACTTTCAACATGGCTAACTTATGCCACTTTTAATATGGCTAATTTTCAATGTGACTAACTACTGCCACTTTCAATATGGCTAACTACTACCACTTTCAATATGGATAACTACTGCCCCTTTCAATATGGCTAACTACTTCCACTTTCAATATGGCTAACTACTGCTACTTTCAATATGGCTAACTACTGCCACTTTAAATATGGCTAACTAACACCACTTTCAACATGGCTAACTTATGCCACTTTTAATGTGGCTAATTTTCAATATGACTAACTACTGCCACTTTCAATATGGCTAACTACTACCACTTTCAATATGGCTAACTACTGCCACTTTCAATATGGCTAACTATTGCCATTTCCAATATGGCTAACTACTGCCACTTTCAATTTGGCTAACTACTGCCACTTTCAATATGGCTAACTACTGCCACTTTCAATTTGGCTAACTACTGCCACTTTCAATATGGCTAACTACCGCCACTTTCAATATGGCTAACTACTGCTACGTTCAATATGGCTAACTTATGCCACTTTGAAAATAGCTAACTACCGCCACTTTCAAAATGGCTAACTTGTGCCACTTTCAAAATGGTTTACTACTGCTACTATTGCTAACATACTGTGCTTAGAATACACATTTGAGCTGTTTATGCAGATTTAATAAAGAAATTCTCTTTAAGAAGCGCTTCATTCTGTTGTTTGTGGCCAGTCTTTTGTGTAGTTTCTACCACAACAAACACATCTGCTGAAAAGGTGACTACTCAATGTACACTAAAGTTCCGTCGGGCTGTGATGCGGAGCTCTCCTAGGCCTCTCCAGGCTCAAAATCCAGCAGGATGTGCCGGGCTGGTACAGTAATGTCACATTTGCCCAGAGGCATTTTATGGTACAGTCATGTTTTGATTCAGCTCAAACATGTCGGATTGGAAGCATGAGACTCGAGTTCGCTCTCTATTGAGCTCATCAGTAGTGCATATACCCGACCAGACCCGGGATCGAACTCAGGATCACTTGCATGTGAGGCGAGTGTGTATCCATATGACCACGCGCTACAGCCTACCATGGGTGACGTTGTCATATTCTAGTATGATAATTTTGTATCGTCACGCTAAAGTGAGTCGCCTGGTCAAGTGATTACACACCCACCTCACATGCCAGTGATCCGAAGTTTAATCTCGGGTCCGGTCGGGGATATGCACTCTGACGAGCTCACACGAGAGCTAAACTCGAGTCTAGTACTTCTAACCTGACGTTGACAAGTCCCAAGGTTCGTGCCCGAATACAATCAGCGTTGCCAGTAGTGGGTTGTGCTTAATTGTCAAACTTCAAATCCCGAAACAACCAAATAATTCAATCAGCTCATACAGACTGGCTAACATTTTCGTTTTTAAAGTTTAATATCCCTTACATTGCGTTGCAGTCAACACCAACATAACACCAACATTTTACTGCTGTTGTTGATGTCTTGTCAAGTTTATGTTCAGTAGTTTTCCGGCTCCCATACTAACATGTTAACATCAGCGCGACACGGTCTGCTACTAAATCGGTCGCCGCTGTGTTTCGAACGCGGATACGCGGCATTACGAATCGCGTCCGCAACGCCATCGCCTCGGAGGATAGCTGACAATAGGACTAAGCAAATAAGTCAAGGATCCTTTTACACACATTTAGGTACATTTAACATATGGTGTTACACCCATATTGTCATACACCAGTCTTCACTGAGTGGGTGTTGTGGTAAGTATCATGCTGACTACTTTTACTTCCCGATACGTTATCTGGTACCCGCTCATTCGATCTCGGAGTTGCCGTTCCTAGTTTTGTGTTTACCTGTTATGTTGCATGAACTCCACGGAGGGTGAATACAAAACCTGGAACGGCAATATTTGCAAACACTGCAGTGTTTGAAACTATTGCTGGTGTGCAAATTTTGTATTTATCTTTTATGTTGCATGAACTCGACAAAGGGTGAATACAAAACATGGAACGGCAATATTTTCAAAAATTCCACAGTCATTAAAACATACACCCTATCAGCGTGGGTGGAAAAGAGAATTAATCAGTCTTCAGAAATGTCTGTTCAGCCGACAGGCTATATAACGCCCTCCTCGGCGACTTCTCAACCTTCTCATAAATTACGCCCATAAAGTTAGCAAAACAGCGTATACAAAATACTGAATTATATGAACAATAACCGACTGCTCAAATTTAGTGAGGACTCAGCAATAAGGCGTTTCCGCCCAGTTTTGTGTAGACAGAAAGAGATCGTTGTAAAATGTGAAATTACCGTGGGAATAACAGATGACCCTCGTTGGAATAATACCTGCGACTATGTGCTTTAAGTATTTTATTTATTCATTTCACATGATATATAACTCTGCAGTATACAGACGACGAAATGTAGCGAAATATGCCGGACAAGGAATCGCGCGCATTCAAGATATTTAGGGCACGTTATGAGAAGAAATAAACTGGAGAACTTGATGACAACTGGCAAGATTGAGGGGAAGAGAACAAGAGAAGTCAGAGAAAAAAATACCTGAATGGATTGGCCACGTGGTATGGTCGAGACAAGAACACAGAGCTGATCCACGACTCTGGTGATCGTGTGAGCTGGCGAAACATGACCGCTCACGCTTATCGTCATGGCACATGATGATGGCTGATGATGAATGATGATGATGATGATGAATGTAACTACTGATAGGGTCTGCAGTTTCGAAAAGGTCGCGAGTAGGAGATCAGGCAAAGTGAGAAACAAACCTTCCTTGCAGATAGACTGAGAACAGTCAAATGTCAGGAAAAGCAAATCTGCAAACGTGCATACTGAAACCGGAAGTACTCAACAACAGGATTGACGAAACAGTGCAAAGTAACTCGCTTTATACTTTGGACTAAAATTTTGACTTCTCGTCGTTGACGTGGGGACGTAGATCACAAGTACCTCATAAGTCGGAGTGGGTTCGTCTGATGGTGAGGGACATTGGTACTATGGAAAGCTAATCCACACGCAACAATCAGTCGATTGTACTATTGGTGTTGTGAGTGTGTGTGTGTGTGTGTGTGTGTGTGTGTGTGTGTGGGTGGGTGGGTGTGTGGATGTGTGTGTGGGTGGGTGTGTGTCTGTCCGTGGTATTCTTTGTATTGTTCTTTTCCAGTTTGTCTGCTCATTGTCCAGTTTCACATCACTACAAAAGCTCAATTTCTATATTGCATCCCAACACTCTTTTTCTCATTGCAGCTGATATCTTTGTATCGGTCAGTATGTTTTCCATCTTGCAAAAGGCTACCTTCACCATAGCGATTCTTGTTCTAATCTCTTCAAGACACCTACCATCAGATGTTATGACTGTTACGAGATAGTTGTGCCGATTCACTTGTTCCAGAATATTCCCAGTTACCCGTATAAAACATTGTGGTATTTTTTTTTTCTGTTTAGAGACGACCATAATCTCATACTTTACTATAAAGTGAACTACACACTGGAGTCTGGATAAGTAGAAGTCGCAGGGGCCCCAAGGAATTTGTTCTACTTATCAGAAATTCTACTTATCCAGACTGCACACATATTTACACTAATTTACACTAATACCATGCAGTAGCATTGAGTAAAATGATTGTACCACCTAGCAAACACAGTTAGTGAACAAATAAATAGCAATACAATATCAGAAATGTTGAAATGTTTAATATTGAAAATTTCCAAATTAATTAAAGAAAAAGTTTGTGAATTTGCTTTGCTTCTTGACTTGTGAAAAATGTCTTCCATTGCCTGTTTAAAGGCACAAAATGGTGAGGCTGCATGACACTTTTCATTTTTGAAAGAAAATGTTTTATCAGGTAGCAATCTCCAAAATAATCCAGTTTCATCGGCATTAAATTCAACCGCAGAATTATATTTAGCAGGTCTGAGCATGTCTTCTATACATGAATGAGTGCTTGCTTCGTCGACTGACTGTTTCTCTCCACACACATTCTTGTACGTGATACAATGTCGTTTTTTTGAAACGATCCAACCAGCCAGCACTACAATTCCAGTCTGTCTGACCTCCAAGACGTGCACATTCTTCTGCCTTCACAATAAGTAAAGGCCCATTTACTGGTACATTTGCCGATCTAATCACAGTGAACCATTTTAAAAGGGCAGCATCAACAAAATCACACACAACAGTTCTAGCTCTCTGCCTATCACTGTCGATTAGACATTCGAAAAACAATTTTCTGTAGTGGTCTTTATGCTTTAAAATGCCGGAAAGTGTCGATGCTGGAATACCAAACTCTCTAGCTATATTCACTTTAGTCTTCCCACTATGTTCAACCTCTTCCAACAGCTCAATCTTTATTTTTAAAGTTAAAGTGGCAAGCTTTCGTCCACTAGCCGCCATTGTTGACATGTAGCGGGATATTGTATGTGCCGTATCGATTGTTGTTCTCCGGGCTGACTAAAAATAATTCTTTCGCGAAACAATTTTTTTGGGGGGTGAAATGAACAGTTCGACTTAAACGAGAACACTTAAATAGTCGGTACTCATTTTTATGTTCGACTAATCCGAAAATTCGAGTTAACCGAATTCGACTTATCAGGACTTTTAAGAAAATGATAAAGAAGGATTATGGCCGGACTAAGCCAGTAACGTCGACTTTAAGCGAAATATATATATATATATTATATATATATATAATATATATATATATATATATATATATATATATATATATATATATATATATATATATATATATATTATATATATATCCTTATCCTGGTGCGAGGAAATGCAACCCAAAGACAAAATAAGTCATGGCAGGGCAGACCAGGCCCTAAGCCTTGGTTGGCAGCTGGTTTAGGATCGAAGCTCCGACAGGCGGACAGTTAGAGCATTGCTTTGCTGATCCGGCAGCTTCTGCAGCTTGTCTTGTTCCAGATGTATAGGTGTTAACTTTCCTCTGGAGTGTAACTAGGCAGGCCGAGAGAGGGATCATGCTGCATGGGCAACACATGGTTTCTTTATTTTAGCCCAGGCTTTGTGCTATGGAGAGGCAATAACTCCATCCCTGGTCTTAACCGGTCTCGGAATCAAAGTGAGAGGCAACTGTTACGGGTTATAAGTCCTTGTCAGTTGGCGTAGACATGGGGCGCCACGCGTTGTCTCTGATGGCGGGAGACACCTACAGGTGTCACTGATCAGCTACCGCCCGCCTCAAGCTGGGCAGCCCCCGGCCAATTGGGTGCTGATCCGCCACAGCCTGCCTGCTTCAATGGGTGCTTGGGGCTAGGACAAAATCTGAATCGCAGGCTGTAAAACCAATGCACCAGGTACTAATAAAAAGAATAATAAAACCTCAAGCTACGGCTTGCAACCTGGAACGTGAGAACCATGTGTCCAGGATTTTCCACTGACTTGACAAATATTGACGATGTGAGAAAAACGGCTGTGATTGATGCTGAACTCAATCGTCTTAACATTGATATTGCTGGCCTGCAGGAGACTCGCCTCGCTGAGGAAGGGTCACTCAGGGAAAACAATTACACCTTTTTTTGGAAGGGAAGAGGGCAGGCAGAAAAAGGCAACACGGTGTGGCTTTGCAGTGAAGAATTCGCTACTGGGAATGATTGATATCCCAGCTGGAGGTAATGAAAGATTATTATCACTGCGCTTGGCAACCTCTTGTGGATTTGCCACCATTCTCACTGCATATGCACCGACACTCACTTCCTCTGATGATGTGAAAGATACGTTCTATGAGCAGCTAGACTCGGCGATCAAGGCAGTTCCAAAATCCGACTACATTTATATGCTCGGTGATTTCAATGCTCGTGTGGGCAAGGACTCGAGTTCATGGCCAGTGTGCCTTGGAAAATACAACATCGGTTCGCATGAATGATAATGGGCAAAGGCTGCTGGAGCATTGCACTAGAAATGACCTATGTATTACAAACTCCTTTTTTAAAACAAAAGAGATGCATAAGGTCACATGGAAACATCCAAGATCCGGCCATTGGCATCAGCTGGACTTCATTATCACACGGAGACAACATCTGAACCATACATCATTAACTCGAAGTTACCACAGTGTTGACTGTGATACAGATCATTCTTTGGTTGTTGCAAGGGTTAGACTGAGGCCAAAGAGAATCTACACAGCTAAACACAAGTCTAGCCCCAGGATTAATATTATTAACACTCACGATCCTGGAAAGTGCTTTGAATTTCAACAGCAACTTGAGAACGCTTACAATGATACATCAGAAAATTTTATAGTAAATGATAAATGGAGTAAACTTAAGGAAACTATTTATAAAACAGCGGTAGGGGTTTACGGCACTGTGGATCATAAGAGGCAGGACTGGTTTGCGGCAAACAGCCAGATACTGCAGCCCTTGATTGATAAAAAGAAGATAGCTCTCTTAAGAAACAAGGAAAGACCAACGCGTAACACTCTGAGTGAGCTGAAGCAAGCGAGGAAGGATGTACAAAAGGCTGCCAGGCAGTGTGCGAATGACTATTGGATTAAGTTATGTGAGTCCATTCAAATCGCAAGTGATAAGGGAAACATCAGAAGCATGTATGAAGGGATAAAGAAAGCCTGTGGTCCAATGATCAAAAGAAGTGCACCGCTGAAAACCTTGACTGGAGAAATCATCACTGATAAGAAACAGCAGATGGATAGATGGGTCGAGCACTATTTAGAGCTTTACTCAAGTGAGACCAAGCTGGCGGATGATGCCCTCAACGCCATAGAGGCCCTGCCAACTCTTGACCACCTGGACACACTTCCCACTATAACAGAAGTTAAGTGTGCTATAAATGAGCTTGCATCTGGCAAGGCTCCAGGTAAGGATGGGATTCCAATAGAGGTGATCAGGAGTGGGCAAGACACCCTCGCTCTACAGATCCACCAGCTAATAGAGCTATGCTGGCGAGAAGGACAAGTCCCACAGGATTTCAAAGATTCAAACATCATAACGCTGTACAAGAACAAGGGAGATCGGAGCGACTGCAACAACTATAGGGGTATCTCACTTCTGTGTATTGTTGGGAAAGTATTTGCCAGAATTGTCCTGCGCAGACTTCAAGTCCTGGGAGATCAAGTCTACCCCGAATCACAGTGCGGCTTCCGTCAGAACCGGTCTACCATTGATATGATATTCTCATTGCGACAGATGCAAGAAAAATGCCGGGAACAAAATCAGCCACTGTTTATTGCCTTCATCGACCTCACAAAGGCATTCGATTTGGTCAGTCGTGAGGGTCTGTTCAAAGCACTAAAGAAGATTGGCTGTCCACCAACTCTTCTGTCCATTGTGGAATCGTTCCACACAGGCATGAAGGGTATAATCAAGTTTGATGGCTCAACTTCAGAAGAGTTTGAAATCAAGAGTGGAGTTAAGCAAGGTTGTGTACTAGCCCCCACCCTCTTTGGGATATACTTTTCACTTCTACTGAAATATGCCTTTCGTGATCAGGATGACGGTATATACATTCACTCACGCTCAGATGGTGGCCTCTATAATGCTCAGAGATTGAAGGCCAAGACCAAAATTAGCAGGGTACTAATCAGAGAGTTGCTTTTTGCGGATGATGCTGCGATTACGACCCACTCTGAGGAAGAATTACAACATCTACTATCTGCATTCTCCAATGCTTGTTCTGAATTTGGTTTAACAATTAACAAAAAGAAGACACAGATTATGTCACAAGGTGCACATGGTGTACCATCAATCTTTATTGACGACGCCGAACTGGAGATAGTAGACCATTTTACATATCTTAGGATCAGAGGTAAATAGCAAATTATCCCTCGATCAGGAAATCAACATCAGGATTGGCAAGGCAGCAACAACAATGAACATGTTAGCAAAAAGAGTCTGGGAGAACAGGAAGCTTACTGCCAAAACAAAAGTCCTCGTCTACCAAGCCTGTGTCCTTAGTACTCTTCTTTATGGCAGTGAAACCTGGACAACTTACTCACGCCAAGAGAAACGTTTAAACAGCTTTCATATGCGGTGTCTGCGAAGAATACTTGGTATTAAGTGGCAAGACAAAATCACAAATACTGAAGTATTGGAAAGATCAGGTTGTGTGACGGTGTATTCCATGCTCAGTCTTCGTAGACTTAGATGGATAGGACACGTTAGGAGGATGGATGATGGTAGAATACCAAAGGACATCTTTTTTGGTGAATTACAGACGGGTAGGAGATCTCAGGGTCGGCCTCTACTACGATACAAAGATGTGTGTAAGCGGGACATGATTGATACAGGCATTGATAATGCACAATGGGAGCACGTCGCCGCTGAACGTGTTGCATGGAGGGCAACTATCAGAAATGGAATAAAGACAAAGGAGAAAATGATTGCAGATAAAGCACACACAGAGCGTGAGAGACGTAAGATGGTGCAAAATGGTGGAAATGACCATGTTTTCACATGCACCTACTGTGGGCAAACATTTGCAGCAAGAATTGGCCTTACCAGCCACACTCGCCACCGCCATGGATCGTAGTTATTGCCATATGACAGTTATTAAGCCTTTTTGAAGCACAATGTACCAAACTATCGTCTGTCAAGACGGAAAGGTGCCAATGATGATATATATATATATATATATATATATATATATATATATCTATATATATATATATATATATATATATATATATATATATATATATATTATATATATATATAGTCGCGTTGAGAAGATAGAGATATAAACACAACGCCGACTACTGATGGGTCATAGAAGAAGAAAGGAATAGGAAAGACAAAGAGAATGTCATTCTATCTCTACGACCAATAAGAAAAGAAAAGATTTAAATATCAGAAGAAGTTCAGGTCCTTGTACAGGGAATCAGAGTACATTGTTTCTGCTTCCATTTAATAGATTGAAGTGTAGAGCTGCACCAGACTTAATGAAGAAAAACAATGGACTAACAGAAGCTGAACAACAGATACTAAACTACAAAGGCTGAACAAAACATCAATAACAAAAATGAAACTTTTTTATTATCCAAGTAAAACATACAGTGGCAAAGACAACTGCACCATGACACCAATTCAATACCTCAAGCCAACACGATCATGTCCATAAAAGAAAATGATAAACACTAGGAACATGAACCTAACCATAGGCATGAATTATACGGTTCAGGACCGCATCATCGAAACACAGGATACAACAGTACAAATGATCACGTCTCACATCTGAGATCACTGATGCCCTCTCAACTGCGTTCTGGAAACACACAGGCCGTGTATGGGACATGTTCGTCCATCTGCTTTGGATGGTGGCTCAGATGGATGAGCTCAAACCCTCTGCTGAAAATTAGACATAAGCATCTCTTCGGCCTCAGTTGTTTTCAAGGCCATAGAGGCGGGAACATAGCGTGGCTGGGCTCTTAGAGGAACGCCAACACAATATTCCAGCATCCTATGCATTTTATCAGCGCATCATGGGATATGTCACACCACCATCACCTAGAGCCGCATCAATCGGCTTCATATATATATATATATATATATATATATATATATATATATATATATATATATATATATATATTATATATATATATATATATATATATATATATATATATATATTTCACTACTTAGTAAAGTAGGATCCACAGGTGCGTAGTGGCTACGAAAATGGAATAAACCTGCAAACAAAGCTGAAAGTCTACAAAGCAGTCGTAGTATCCACACTGCTATATGCGTGTGAAACCTGGACTGTATTCCAGCGACACGCTAGGAAATTAAACCACATCCACTCTGTCTGAGGAAGCTATTGAAGATTAAATTTCATGATAAGATCCCAGACACTGAAGTAATAGAAAGAGCGTCCATGCCCAATATCCACACTATACTATAGAAGAATCAGATTCGCTGGGCTGGTCACTTGACTCGCATGCCAGATCACAGGCTCCCTAATCGATTTTTTTTTTTTTTACCGGCGAGCTGCAGTTGTGGTAAACGCTCCCAGGGCTGCCAGATGAAAAGCTTAAAGACACTGTGGAGATCTCACTAAAAGCTTTTGGAATTCATCATGACACCTTGGGAGAGTGCTGGTAAAGACCGAAATTCGTGGCGTACATCATTACGCAAGGGTGCAGTCACTTGTGAAGCAAACAGGACTGCAAGCGCTGTGAAGAAAAGGCTAGGCAGAAAAACCACTGCAGGAGATCCTCCTCCTGGAACGTCAAGCATTCTTTGCCCACATTGTCACAGAACATTTCGAGCCAAAAAAAGGCCTTATCAGCCATCTTAGAACTCACAGCTCCATACTTTCAACTCCACTGGATGAAATGAATGGTCATCATCATTCTTGATAGACAAACAACACAGTGGCTATATGCTGGTCTGCTGGTCTACGCCGCATTACGGCAGATTGTTAGAAATGATCTGGGCTGCCAATTCTACGCATTAAAGTAAACAGTGAAAAGTAAACAAGCCTTAAGGTGCATTTCGCGTATGTACTAGACTCATACTTTATAGATCAATCCGTGCGGGATCGCCGGCAGCTGTGTTTCGAACGAGGTGTGCGGGATTATGAACTACGTCTGTAAATCCTTTGCCACAGAGCCGGTTATCCCTTGCCATTTAACCATTGTTTAAAATGTCTTGTGTGTAAAATGTCCTCCGATTTCTTACCCGCTGTCTTATCATCTGTAAGTGCTAGCATATGATCTGAATGAATCATCAATAAATGAGAAGCGGACGGTCAGCTGTGCAAGAACACGCCCACTAAGTAACAAAATGGACGTTGCGGCCCAAGCCTTCGTCAGCACACAGACAAACACACACCGATACAATATCATCATCATCATCATCATCATCATCATCATCATCATCATCATCATCATCATCATCATCATCATCATCATCATCATCATCATCATCCTGTGCTTTGCCAGCTAGGGCGGGCGATCATGCCCTACGACAAATTACGATTTCCGACGTCATGGATCATTTCTTGAGTTGACTTCCTTTCATGCCATGACACAAGACTTGTCAAGGATCTTCTCAGTCTGTCTTCCTACATCTCTCCTTCCGCTAATCTCTCCAGTCGTCACAACAGGTTTCAGTTCTTGCCTTCTCATAACGTGGCCAAAAAAAACAATGGCTGATTCTTTCTGATGTTTGTGATAACTTGTCTTTGCTACCCAGCTTCCCTTAAAATGTCCGGATTTTGGCTGTCCAAATAATTTTCAGCATTCTTCTATAAAACGACATCTTCAAGGCTTCCGGGGATGTTTTCGATACAACTACACGGAAAACATCTACATGAAAATATAAATATAGCAGTTACTCATTTATGTCCTTGTTGTGGATTTGACACGTATTTCATGTGATCCTCGTGTATGATTCCAAAAAGTAATCGTAGACGTATGTCTCAGGCAGCAGCCATAGTGTAGTGGTTAGTACGGTAGAGCAGTGGCTAGCATGCTTACACGTCAGCTCGGCGGTCATATGTTTGAATCCCCATGCAGACAGGTTTATAGTTCAGTTGACATGGTCTACGTTACATGGGAACCAGAACATATTCTGGGAAATAAATGTGGCTGCCATGATATTGACCATGTCATCCATCTTGTGGATATTTCAGCATGTGAAGACAGGATTCGGCAGACTGCGCGGAAGAAATAAATGATAATTCAACGGTCAAGACGGCGTTTACCTGCAAAGCGTTGTGGAACGTAATGAGCACGACAAGGCATTTAGAGCACTCTATTCATCCTGCAACAATTAGTAGATGCGGTTGTTGTACACAGTGAGCAACTGGGGTTAGAATTAAATTGTAAAAAGACTCAGGTTATGGTCGTCAGTAAGAAGGAAGAAGTGCCACAATGTAATATACGAGTAAATGGAAATATTCTTCAACAAGTGAATCGGTACAATTATCTTGGAACAGTTATAACATCTGATGGGAGATGCCTTGAAGAGATTAGAACAAGAATCGCCATGGCGAAAGTAGCCTTTAGCAAGATGAAAAACATTCTGACCAATAAAAAGATGTCAATTGAAACGAGAAAAAGAGTGTTGAGGGGATACATAGAGCCTGTTCTTTTGTATGGATGTGAAACTTGGACAATGAGCAGTCAAGCTGAAAAGCATCTGATGGCTGCAGAAATGTGGTTTCTGAGGAAAATGCAAAGAATACCATGGACAGACAGAAAAACCAATGACCAAGTACTACAGGAGACAAATGAACATCGTAGACTGATTAGAGAAATTAGACGTAGACAGTCAAAAATTTTTGGACATGTTATGAGAAGAAATGGGTTGGAGAACTTAGTGACAACTAGCAAGATCGAGGGGAACAGACCAAGAGGAAGACCGAGAGGAAAATACCTGGATGGCTTGGCCACATGGCATGGACGAGACAGGAACACTGAGCTGATCCACGACACTGCTGATCGAGTGAAATGGCGAGTCATGACCGCCCACGCTTTCCGGCATGGCACATGATTGATTGATTGATTGATTCATCCACTGCGCCTGTATTCGTCTTCAGTCGTCTTGACTTGTTTTGCCACTGGATTCAGATGGACTCAGGCGAGAGAGTGAGGTCGATGAATTGCGCAACGCTTCCTCACTTTAATCCAATTCATCGCGCAAGTCATTCTTCATTCCTCATGCACTGGTCAGCTATATACCCTTGTCATCCACCCTGTGCATACTGGTCAGCTATATACCCATACTGGTCAGCTATATACCCATACTGGTCAGCTATATACCCATACTGGTCAGCTATATACCCATACTGGTCAGCTATACACCCAGTGGACCTACAGGCATGTGTAAGGATCCTTTACTTGTTTTCTATTGATAGTGTAGTAGTGGAACCTTGCTTCTGTACAGACGAAAGTATATGGATTGGATCTAAAACTCCATCGCACAAAGCCTTGACTTGGATTCAGAGAACATGTGTTACCCATGCAGCATGAACATTCTCTCCGCCTGCCTTGTTTTATCCAGAGGAAAGGGTAACCAGTACGCCTAGAACAATGTAGGCTGCAGATGCTGCCGGCTCAGCATCGTACCTCCATGCAGCAGAAGGTGAGTAACGGCCAGGCCCTCATATCAGGGGGATTTTGACTTAGAACCGTTCAGCCATATCCCACAGCTCAGAGCCGTAGACCAGTGTCTAGACCCAAGCTTGTAGTGGCACCTTGTCGTCTCTGCAGACGATACGTCCCCTATTAGTGGATGAAGAATCCAACACTTGAAAAGGAAACAGTTAAAAAGTAGAGTCTCTATGATGCAATAGATAAAGGAAACAGTTAAAAAGTAGAGAGTATCTGTGATGCAATAGATAAAGGAAACAGTTAAAAAGTAGAGTCTCTATGATGCAATAGATAAAGGACACAGTTAAAAAGTAGAGTCTCTATGATGCAGTAGATAAAGTAAACAGTTAAAAAGTAGAGTCTCTATGATGCAGTAGATAAAGGAAACAGTTAAAAAGTAGAGTCTCTATGATACAGTAGATAAAGTAAACAGTTAAAAAGTAGAGTCTCTATGATGCAGTAGATAAAGGAAACAGTTAAAAAGTAGAGTCTCTATGATACAGTAGATAAAGGAAACAGTTAAAAAGTAGAGTCTCTATGATGCAATAGATAAAGGAAACAGTTAAAAAGTAGAGTCTCTATGATACAGTAGATAAAGGAAACAGTTAAAAAGTAGAGTCTCTATGATACAGTAGATAAAGGAAACAGTTAAAAAGTAGAGTCTCTATGATACAGTAGATAAAGGAAACAGTTAAAAAGTAGAGTCTCTATGATACAGTAGATAAAGGAAACAGTTAAAAAGTAGAGTCTCTATGATGCAGTAGATAAAGTAAACAGTTAAAAAGTAGAGTCTCTATGATACAGTAGATAAAGTAAACAGTTAAAAAGTAGAGTCTCTATGATACAGTAGATAAAGGAAACAGTTAAAAAGTAGAGTCTCTATGATGCAATAGATAAAGGAAACAGTTAAAAAGTAGAGTCTCTATGATGCAGTAGATAAAGGAAACAGTTAAAAAGTAGAGTCTCTATGATGCAGTAGATAAAGGAAACAGTTAAAAAGTAGAGTCTCTATGATGCAGTAGATAAAGGAAACAGTTAAAAAGTAGAGTCTCTATGATGCAATAGATAAAGGAAACAGTTAAAAAGTAGAGTCTCTATGATGCAGTAGATAAAGGAAACAGTTAAAAAGTAGAGTCTCTATGATGCAATAGATAAAGAAAACAGTTAAAAAGTAGAGTCTCTATGATACAGTAGATAAAGGAAACAGTTAAAAAGTAGAGAGTATCTATGATGCAATAGACAAAGGAAATAGTTAAAAAGTAGAGTCTCTATGATGCAGTAGATAAAGGAAACAGTTAAAAAGTAGAGTCTCTATGATGCAGTAGATAAAGGAAACAGTTAAAAGTAGAGAGTATCTATGATGCAATAGACAAAGGAAATAGTTAAAAAGTAGAGTCTCTATGATGCAGTAGATAAAGGAAACAGTTAAAAAGTAGAGTCTCTATGATGCAGTAGATAAAGGAAACAGTTAAAAAGTAGAGTCTCTATGATGCAATAGATAAAGGAAACAGTTAAAAAGTAGAGTCTCTATGATACAGTAGATAAAGGAAACAGTTAAAAAGTAGAGTCTCTATGATGCAATAGATAAAGAAAACAGTTAAAAAGTAGAGTCTCTATGATGCAGTAGATAAAGGAAACAGTTAAAAAGTACAGAGTCTCTGTGATGCAATAGATAAAGGAAATAGTTAAAAAGTAGAGTCTCTATGATGCAATAGATAAAGGAAACAGTTAAAAAGTAGAGAGTTTCTATGATGCAATAGATAAAGGAAACAGTTAAAAAGCAGAGAGTCTCTGTGATGAAATTGTTACATCACCTGCCTCTCTTTCCAAAGGTTGTGGGTTAGATTCTGGGCCACGCATTCGGTTCACGAGTGCAATTTTTTCCGAGGCTTCAGGGGGTCGTCACTGAAGCTACGGAGCTTGTTCTTTGTGCGGCGCTTTAGACAGGGCGCTCTATCGAAAGAGACCAAGTCATCTGGGGTAAAACTCGGTGCAATAAAGTCGATTTTCTTGCCTTTAAACCATGTACAGTTAAAAAGTGTAACCAGGTGGAAAAAGAAACATAGTTTCCCAAATTAACTAGCCGCAAATAGAGGTTTTCCATTGTTAAGGAAAATGCAAAGAATACCATGGACAGACAGAAAAACCAACGAGTAAGCTCAAAAACAGGCAATTGAAAACCGTATACTGATTGACATAGACCTTTATTTGTGAAATAGACATAGAAGGGGCAATTCTTCACCAAGTGAATAGTTTTAAATACCTAGGGGCTTTTATAACATCAGATGGAAGATGCATAACTGAAATTAAGAGCAGAATAGGGCAAGCAAAGGCTGCATTTAAGAAAATGAAGACTATCTTATGCAATAAGTCACTATCATTGAATGTGAGAAAGGGAATGCTGAAATGATATATATATATATATATATATATATATATATATATATATATATATATATATATATATAATATATATATATATATTATATATATATATATATATATATATATATATATATATATAACCTATATAGATATTATAGGGCAAAGTGAACAAAAGTCATTAGAAATATTGACTCACTTAAAGGAAAAAGCCCAAACAGATGGGCTGGTTATCAACCAAGATAAGACAGAATATATGGTAATTTCAAGAGACGGAATGGCTAAAAACTCTGGCCACATACAAATAGATAATATGACCATTAAAAGAACGGAAACATACAAATACCTGGGTACAATCTTCAACTGCTCCAACATCATAAGGGAAGAAATACAAACTAGAATCAACTCTGGAAATAAGATATACTATGCACTACAACATCTACTAAAATCAAAGGCGCTATCTCGTAACACCAAAATCACAATATACAAAACACTGATCAGACCAGTTGTGCTGTATGGCTCTGAAACCTGGAGTACAACGAAAGGAGACGAAGCCTTGTTACAAACCTTTGAGAACAAAATTTTAAGACGCATCTTTGGACCCATTAGGGATACACAAAGTGGAGAGTGGAAAAGAAGAAGTAACAAAGACATTTATGATTTGTTTAAGTCCCCGCTAATCACTGGTATCATGAAGGCTAATAGACTACAATGGCTGGGGCATATAGAAAGAATGGAAGATAATAGGGAAACAAAACTCGCTTACACTCAGGAAATAAATGACCGTAGACCCCGAGGTAGACCAAGAAGGCGGTGGAGAGATAATATACATACAGACCTACAAGCACTTGGAATCAACGACTGGCAAGAGAAGGTCCACCAGAGAGACGAATGGAGACAGATTGTATTTGCAGCAAAGAACCTCAATGGCTCGGAATGCTGAAGAAGAAGAAGATATATATAACCTGTTTTGCTGTATAGCTGTGAATTTTGGAATGTAAATGAACAAATTATGAAGAGACTGGAACCAACAGAGATGTGGTTCCTGAGACGAATATTGCGAATTCCTTGGACTGCCAGAGTAATTAACAACGACTGCCTGAAAGAGGCTAATGAAACTAGAACATTATATACAACAATAAGAACGAGGCAAAGAGCTTATTTTGGTCATGTGATGAGCAGAGAGGCCTTGGGGAACATCATAACAACTGGAAAGATCGAGGGGGAAGAGAGGCAGACCAGGAGAAATGATGCTGGTTGGGTTGAAACGGTGGCATGGAGGAATATCAACAGCGGAGTTGATCCAGAAAACCAAAGACCGAGATCTGTGGAGAGTCATGAACGCCTACGCCAGCCGGTATGGCACATGATGATGATGATACTGACTGGAGAAATTAGACGCAGACATTCAACATTTTGTTTAGGTACTTAGTAGAAGAAGTAAACTAGAGAACTTGGTGACAACTGGTAAGATTGAGGGAAAAAAAACAAGGGGAAGGCAGAGAGGTCAATATCTGAACGGCTTGACCAAAAAAAAAAAAATTGACCACATGGTAGGGTCGAGACGAGAACATTGAGCTGATCCACTACTCTGGTGATCATGTGAGATGACAAGACATGACTGCCAACGCTTATCAGCATGACACTTGATGATGATGATGGCCAGGTGGTCGTGTATTCGAGTCCCCGCGGAGGCAAATATTTATAAATTTATCCCGGCTCCCAGGTCGACCCACCCTAAAATAAAAATTAAAAAAGTCGATGAAAAGTCGACAGGGTCGACTTCATTGCACCTGGTTTTATCCCATATGGCTCGGTCTCTTTACGCACCGCGGAAAGCGTCGCACAAAGCACGAACTCCGTAGCTCTAGCGACGACCCACAGTAGTCTCCGAAAAAATTAACTCGTGAACCGAAAGACGCTGCCCGGAATCGAACCCACAACCTTCGGAGCCAGAGTCAAACAGCTTGACCACTTCACCATGGAGGCTCCGCCCACCCTAAAATAGTTGCCACGAAATGTTCCGATAAGTAAAAGCGCCTTTGTGGTGTGTTTTTAAAACGTTTGTTCCATTAAATACAGCGCGTTTTTACAAGGTTTATTACGCATTTTCGTTTACATTTGCGAATACAACAAATGCAATCACATGTGATAATTTTACATTTACGGCATGGTGCACACCAATCTAGTTTCGATTGGTCTATAAACATTTAGGTACAGTGCCCAATCCAATGTGCCTAAATATGTGTGATTGGGTTCTTTATTTTATCAACATCGGCAAGTAAAAAGGTCCTTTATGGCTTTGAAGAATGTCCCATGTTGTTTAAATAGCCGAAGAGTTACCTGAAGATTGATATTTCTCAGTTATATCAAATTCACTTTGAGATACAACAGTCGATGATTCTACACACGCGCTAATATAAAGATTAAAGGGCGGTGTCTAAATCAATATTGTGAATAGCAATCAGGAAGGGATGTAACTCGCAATGTGCGAAAGTTCCAGGGCAGTGTATTGACCCAGGTTGGACAAACACCAAACAATAATATTGAGGGAAAGGAAGTCAGGCGTAGCAGCTGCCAAGGGAAATGTTTGGCCTACCGATTGTCATTACGACACTGGGAAAAGACGATCACAGGAGTTAATAAAAACACAGATTGAGCTGCTAGACGTGAGCTCTCCGCGCTTTGTGAAGACGACCTTGAACGAGCGATTGTAATCCCACGACTCACGAAAAGCGATTGTTTGAAAACTCGTTCCTTTTACACCTTGCGGTGTCCAGGTGAAGCATAAACGGCGGGAGAGTGTTATTGAACCGATCGTGTTTCCCCGAAAATAAGACTGGGTCTTATATTAACTGTAGCTTAAAAATGCACTAGGGCTTATATTCGGAGGATGTCTTATAGTTTTTCTTTTTTTTCAGATACAAAAATCTACATTTATTCATGTACAAACTTGTACATTTATTCAAATACAGCCATGTCATCTTCTTGAACATCTTCTTTTTTTTTTTTTTTAATATTGCATATCCCTTGCAGGACGTTGCAGTCAATACCTGCATATTTTTCAGCTGCTGTTGATGTACTAGGCAAATTTTACGTTCAGTAGTTTGCCATTGCTTTCTGAATGACTGGCTCCCATAAAAAACTATGACTCCAAATCCCGAATTCCGGCCTGAATTTCTAGCGAATCCATTTCTCGCAGAACCATTGGTCACAGTCTGTCATATCCAGCAATAAATGTTTCCTCAAATGAACATATCCTGTCCATGTAGCTTGCTCATGGTGCATTGGTAACTTTATATCACACGAGTGACGAATTAAATTATGAACTATCTCCGTTCATTATCACGTGCGCACCAATGGCGTCTGTACTCCGACTGGCCATTCGGCAACAAGTCTCTCATTCTAGCTGGCGATCTTCTTCTTCTTCTTTCGTTCGCCTGAAATATGCTTATAACTGCAATGTTGTCTCTTGTATGAATCTAACAGTCTTTTTTAGTTCATTCAGCGGTCCATAGAGTTTATCTTCCACTGTTGTCTCTCTAGGCCAGAAGGTTCGCCTGGATATATTGTAGTTTGGGCAATCCTGGAGTATGTGCTCTGCTGTCTGCGACGCCAAACCACATGTGCACACGGCTGAGTCACCAATCTTGAATTTTGTATACATGTGGTTTCGTAATCTATTGTGTCCTGTTCTGAGGCGCAGAATAATGACCTGTTCTGATCTGTCCATAACGTGGTAGTCGTCTTGAGTAAGGTTTGGTGGCCTTCTGACTGATTTGATCATTCTTTTCTTTTGGTGGTATGTCATGGGCACATCAGGTTGTTCTTCTTTCGCTCCTTCTTTAGCCAATCGATCAGCTCTGTCGTTTCCGGGGACTCTACGGTGGGATGGTATCCACTGTATGGTGACCTTATGCTGACTGCTAAGTTCAGAAAGTAGTGTCCTCAGAACTGGCAATTTCCCAGACAGGAGGGCCTCTATTACGGATTTTGCATCTGTCAATATCACCACAGGTTGTGTACCATGGCTGGTATTTTGTAATTTCTCTATGGCTATCTTGATTGCCTCAATTTCAGCATCATAGTTATGGCAGTACTTTCCTGTTGGAATTCTGGCCGTGTCTGGCGATCTAAATTATGACTTATTATAGGGGTAGGTCTTATTTTAGGGGAAACACGGTGTCATCCCTCAAGAGCCAATCGGTCTACAAATGTTGGAGGCTAGCCCCATATACCCAATACGTCCCAAGATGTGTATCAGGGCCCTTTCCATTACTTTAAAAAAAGTCTTAAAAGTCGAGAGGATCGACTTCATTGCACCGGGTTGTATCCCATATGGCTCGGTCTCTTTCCGCATGACGGCCAGCTTAAAGCATCGCACGAAGCACGAACTCCGTAGCTCCAGCGACGATCCTCAAGAGTCTCCGAGAAATTGCACTCGTGAACCGAAAGACGTAGCCCGGAATCGAACCCACAACCTTGGGAGTGCGAGGCCGAAGGCTGGATCACTTCACCACTC